>OVBJ01001482.1:0-23237 GCA_900406535.1 Noccaea bulbosa | reverse complement strand
GCGTTTTGTCGACAAACCACTTTAGACCGTTGGAAGCTAGTTGGATCCTTACTGGACTCAATTTGAATTGCTTTGGGCTTTGTCTCCTGTCGGGCCTGCGTCTTGTTCGGTTTGTCTGAAACTCTGTCGTTTTGCACAGCAGCAGACTTCTCTGTTTTGAACTGAGTCTTAACACAAAGATGTCATGTTGCCTCCTCATAGGAACAACTTCAAAGATGTTTATTTGGTCTATGAGCTTATGGATTCTGATTTGAACCAGATCATCAAATCCTCTCAGTCTCTTTCCGATGATCACTGCAAGTACTTCTTGTTTCAGGTACCTGCTTTTGGTCCGTTACATTTCGAATCTTATGTTAACCTTTGATTGATTTGTGTGTGTGTGTGTGTTTGAATGTAGTTGCTAAGAGGATTGAAGTATCTTCACTCAGCAAATATACTTCACCGGGATTTGAAGCCAGGGAATCTCCTAGTGAATGCAAATTGTGATCTAAAGATTTGTGATTTCGGGCTAGCGAGGACGAGTGGAGGCAATGAAGAGATTATGACAGAGTATGTGGTGACACGTTGGTACAGAGCACCGGAGCTTCTTCTCCGTTGTGACAACTACGGAACCTCCATTGATGTTTGGTCGGTGGGATGCATATTCGCAGAGATTCTTGGGAGGAAACCGATTTTCCCTGGAACAGAGCCTCTAAACCAGCTAAAGCTAATCGTAAATGTTGTTGGTAGCCAACAAGAATCGGATCTCCGGTTCATAGATAACTGGAAAGCTCAGAGGTTTATAAAGTCTCTTCCTTTCTCAGAGGGTACTCACTTTTCTCAGTTATATCCGCACGCCAATCCTCTAGCTATTGATTTGCTGAAAAGAATGCTTGTGTTTGATCCAACCAAGAGAATCTCGGTCAGCGATGCGCTTTTGCATCCCTACATGGCCGGTTTGATGGAACCGGGATGCAGTCGGACGGAAACTGTTCCGGTTAGTCTTGATATAGATGAGGATATGGAAGAAAGTGTGATTAGGGAGATGGTGTGGGAAGAGATGCTTCATTACCACCGTCCTCAAGCTTAAAATCATCTTTTTTTTTTGGTTGTTGTTAGAGAATGTAACATATTAGAGGAAGTAAAACCATCTCTCTAACATTTGTTTATATAATTAGTTTGCAACTTTGCATTGAGTTGTTGTTTATGGGAACCCATTATTTGTTGAAGTTTTCATTTTTGCCATTTTCTGACACATGTTATCAAACGATACATGAAGTCAAAGGAACCAACCTTCAAACGATACATGTTATCCACATCTACCAAGCCGGGATTTACTAAACCGGGCCAGAGTTATGATCAATTATTGGGTCGGTTATCACCATCGTATCATATGAGTGAGGGACCTTCTCAGCAATCTAGAGGGTTTAACAAAACCGATATCCGTCGTGTGATCCGAATCGGAATCTGCCGGCGATATCCAAATTTCGGCGTAAATCAATCCAAAATTGGAAACGGATACGACGACGACGACGCAGGTAGATTGTTGGAGGTACTAACTATGCAGATACTGAGGTGCCCATCAAGAGGGCACAGTTTCATTCCATTTCTGTTCATCTCTGGTAAAAAGCTCGTCGGTCGAATTTGCCCATTTCGTGATTTTTTTGTTTCCTTTCGAAATTTTGAGAGCTTTTGCCAAATGTTTCAGCTTTTGCATTCGGAGTTTATAGTGCAGCATCTGTAGCCGTCCCTGATTCTAACTGCTATGCACTTGACAATTCAAGTCGTCTTGTCGATTTTGTATCCTCTTTCGATTACTAGATTGTGTTGAGAAACAAGCTTAGGACCAATTCTTTTATAAAGAAAGAGTAAAGGAGTTTGCTTTATTGCATTAGCTGATTTGAGTGTGTCTTGTGAAGCTGCTTTCTTTAACTTTGGTTGATCAGAGCAGCTGGATCGGTCATCCATTTGAATATGATGGCAAGGTTATATATATTCTCTATTCACAACGTTTTAGTTTTCTCATCGTACTCAAAAGTTAGTTTAAGGACTTTTTTTGAATAGGTTTGTTTCCATGGATGTAGGAATTTGATTTGGTGGTCAGATTTTGCAAGGATGTTGAAACAAGAGGACAGGCGGTAAGCTCAAAACCATCATCAAACTTCAAAAACGGTGATAATTCAGGAATTCAACTCTCGATTCCACAAATGTGCAGGGATATGTTGATTTTGGACGATATGACCCGTTAAGCTACTTTGCGTCTGGCTCTGGAAAATTCGATTTTGTTCAAGTGAGAACCTCACTCTTGTTTACTCTGCTGTTTGGAGAAAGGCATCATAATCAACTGTTGTTTGTATCGTGATCTGTGTGATATACATGTAGGGGTTTTACCACGGCGACCTGTCGAATTGTGAGCTGAGTTATGACAAACTTGGACGTACAGCACAGGTTAGGTATCTATCTCTACACAAAGAGTTTTCTTTGCTATGATAGCTGCTCTTTCTTTTGTTTTGAGTATGGTCACTATGTTATGTTCAGGTCAATATTATTTGTGGGAACTGTAGTGATGGACGCTGTAAAGGTGAATCTGAGTCTACTCTTTTTGTTTGTTTGTTCCATTACAGATGTTTAAATTCCGAATTGCTTCTCAATACTTGGAAAGCTATTGAGTTTTCCATTCTTTATATTGTTTCCTATTTCAGGGGGACTTGGATGCATCTGTAGTGTCACCCAAGACTCAACTTGCAGGTCTGTCTGCTACTATGAGTCTCTGATTATCCAAGAATCGTAGTAGAAAAAATCAATTTTTTTCTGACAACGGATGTATGTTTCTGCTCTTTCCCACTGGTCCAGAGTTACTGTCGAGTTGGCTATTCCGTGTGAGAAACCTGGCCCGCGGGTGTTTAAGGGATTCACGGTCGGTTTGCATCCTCGCTCTTGGGAAATTGTAAGATAAAAAAGAAACAAACCCAAGTCTCTACTAAAATATATTTTTTTCTTCTGTATTGAAACTTGCTCTGAACATAGACTCATAAATGGATCTTTAACCTGCAGGTTTACAATGGGATGACACAGTTTGGATTTGAGAAGCCTCATCGTGAATTTAGGTATGGAATCAATCAAGAAACCTTGTCTATTCATGTTTGAGTTGCTGTGTATCTACTTACTTGTAAGTGTTCCTGATCTCGCAGCTTCGATACCGAGCAGACTCATCTTACGCTCTATATGACTGCAATTGCTTCTCTTTCAACATTGGTAGGGAAGCCTATCATCAATGTTTCCCCGGAGAATGGTCTTGCCGTTAAGATAGCTGGTTCTTCCTTGACTGGGAATCATCCAACAACTCTATCTCCTTCAACTTTAATACTCGATTGGAATTGTAATAACTTCTTCTGTTATCTTTCTTTTCTAATTGTGCTCTTTTCAAACTCTATAACCTTCTTTTTTCTCAAAGGTGAGAAATCTCGCCGGACTCCATATGAAGTCAATGTCACCATCCCAGTCGATGGTTACGATCCTGTTCAGTTTTTCCTCACAAAACTCTGCGGTAAGCTTATTATACCCTCTGCTTGATCATGGACAAGGCATTCCCTTTGAGCTGAAACTTTCCATTGCTTGCTCTCTCTCTCTCTTTCTCTCTCTGACGCATATAGTTTGTTGTTCTTAACTTATTTCAGAATACAACCAAGGTGATGAAGGAGGATCAGCGAAAGGATGGGCTATATTCGGAGTTTTTTCCTGCGTGTACAGAAATCCCTCTCTCGAAATGCTTTGATTTTTCTATTCATGCGAGCCACAGTAACTAGAGAATCAAACTCAACTCATGGTGTTCTCGTGTGTTGATTCTGATCAGATTCCTCGTTGCATCAACACTTTTCTGCGTTGGTGGCTTTATTTACAAGACAAGAGTAGAACGCGTGGTATTCTTCAATCCTTCTACTTCCATTCTTGATTTTCTAATTCTTCTCTCACGCTTTATACACACAAACAATCACTGATATGTTCATATGGACGCAGCGTGGAATTGATGCATTACCAGGGATGTCACTTCTATCAGGCTTACTAGAAACTGTAAGTATCACAAGAAAACTCAAAAGTATTCATTTATGCAGAACCAAGGAGAAAACTCAATGGCTATGGTCTTTAAAAACAGGTGAGTGGAAGTGGACAAAGCTACTCAAGAACTGAAGAGATCAACAATGCTTTTGCCAATGAAGTCTCATGGGACCGCTCTTCCTCGTCTTCTTCTCAAGCACCAACACAGAGACCAAGTGATAGAACATATGGAGCCATCTAATCTGTTAATTGACTCGCAAGACGTTTCTCTTTCGGTCAACGGTGTGGCATGCTGTTGGGCTGCGGTTTTCGGGTTTCACTTTTTTGTTTCTATATTCATGTTTAGTTTCTAGAATGAGGAGAAAATGTCAAGCGTCAAAAAAGTTGATTGTTTCACCTTGAGATTGCTTTTACCTGCAGATTCATATGTTACAAGAACAAGTGTCTGTTCACAAGTCAACAAAGATTAAAACTTTGAGAGAGTTTTGTTTGTCAAAAGAGTAGTTAGAATCTCTTCCTACTCTCGTCTCTTTCTCACTACTAACAAAAAAAAAAGACTTTGACTTCGTCTCTGCAAACATATTGTTTATGGATGTTAACCAATTTCTTTTCAAAATTAATATTAGTTCTTTTACATTCTTCTTTTAGATATAGTTAGATGTAGGCCTTATATTGGTTACTTTAAACAAAACAAAAGAAGAAGATTTGAGTGTATTCTGTTCATACTTGGTTAAGGTTTCCTCACATTTTTTATTTTACTTCTACAAAAATACGGAACAGTAATTTTTAACCAAAAAATGGGGAACAGTATTTTTAACCAAAAAAATAGTGAACAGATTTTTAACCAAAAAATAGGGAACAGTAATATTAGTCACTTAACTACGTCCGGAAAATAAAAGCTCAATATTTCTAGACCGGGTCAATTGTGTTAGGACTTCCATACGATTATGTTCTTAAGATATTAATTGTTTAAAACATATTTATCATCATGGCTTCTATGTTAGTGACTAGTGACGAGCATTTTTTATTGTTTAGTCAATTGACAGAATGACGCGTAGTTTTTTATTTTATTTTTGAATTAAGTTTCCTATCCTTAAGAGTGCGCTTGATGAAAATCGTATACTGGCTCAATCAAGATGTTGAAACAAATAGACATAGTGAAGCAAGAAATTCGAATATTAACTTCCAAAGTTCCAAGAAAAAGAAAAGTTAATAGTCTTCAAAATGTTGTTATGCGTTAAAATATGGATAAGGATAAGGAAGTCTATAGATTATAAACTCAAGCTTGCTTTACTTTCCCCCTACAAATTTCAAAAGTCAAATTGATTTTACACTATTTAACCCAAAAAAGGTTGTTACTTAGTCAAACTAAGCATGCAATGTTGGTCCCAAACCCAAGCTTTAGTCTCTTTTTATCTATTATTTTCTGTAAATTGTTTTACAATTCTTTTTCTTCTTCTTCAAACTGTTTGATTATTATCTTAATCTCAATATAGCTAATACCAACTCCATTTCCTCTTGCTTCTTATTCAAAGTCTCTTCCTATAAATACCTTCTTCTTCTCCTCTTTCTTCATATCACTCTCATCATCACAAACTCTTCTCCTTTACTAATCTTCTCCTTCTTGAAAGTAATCAATGGCAAGAGTCACTAGTTTCCTCCTTCTTTCTCTCCTTTGCATTTTCCCTCTCTGTCTCTGCGACCAGGGCTACGGAGGAAAACTCTCCCCAGGTTTCTATGCCCAATCATGCCCGCAAGCTGGAGAAATCGTGAGGTCAGTTGTGGCTCAAGCTGTTGCTAAAGAGACCCGTATGGCTGCTTCCTTGCTAAGACTTCATTTCCACGACTGTTTCGTTCAGGTTTGGTGAATTTCTTACTACGTTTTACAATTTTTTTGGTACTTAAGCTTTCTTGTTGACCAAGGTAACTGTGAAATGCAGGGTTGTGACGGCTCATTGCTTCTAGACAGCGGTGGGAGGATAACGAGTGAGAAAAACTCAAACCCTAACAGCAAATCGGCTCGTGGATTCGACGTAGTTGACCAGATCAAAGCTCAACTAGAGAAAGAATGCCCTGGAACTGTCTCTTGTGCTGATGTTCTAACCCTAGCCGCTAGAGACTCCTCTGTTCTTGTAAATCTCCTCCTTATTCTCTGTTTTATGACACCAAAAGTGAAAAAGTTAGCTAACTTGGTTTGGTCTTTGGTTTAGACTGGTGGACCGAGCTGGGTGGTTCCATTGGGAAGAAGAGATTCAAGAAGTGCAAGCTTGAGTGGTTCGAACAACAACATCCCTGCACCAAACAACACTTTCCAGACAATTCTCACAAAGTTTAAACGTCAAGGACTCGATGTCACCGACCTTGTCGCTCTCTCCGGTAAGATTCATTCACTCTATCGAAGTTTCTTCATCCTCACGGTACACAATGAAAGAAATCCTATTACTTTACTTGCTTCTCAAGCCACCACTCTTGTTAACTGTTTTTCAGGGAGTCACACCATTGGATTCTCGAGATGCACGAGTTTCAGACAGAGGCTATACAACCAGTCCGGAAACGGTCGTCCAGACATGACACTGGAACAATCGTTCGCTGCTAGCTTGCGCCAGAGGTGTCCGAGATCCGGAGGAGACCAGATTCTCTCAGTGCTGGACACAATCAGCGCCGCGAAGTTCGACAACGGCTACTTCAAGAACTTGATAGAGAACAGAGGTTTGTTGAATTCGGACCAGGTTCTGTTCAGCAGTAACGAGAAATCTAGAGAGCTGGTGAAGAAGTATGCAGAGGATCAAGGAGAGTTTTTTGAGCAGTTTGCGGAATCGATGATCAAGATGGGAAATATCTCTCCTATGACGGGTTCTAATGGCGAAATCAGGAAGAATTGCAGGAAGATAAACTCTTGAAAATTCGTGATATGAGGAAAATGTTGGGGTGAAAACAGAAATACAAATATTTTGGGAAAGAAATNCCCTTTTTTTTTTTTTTTTTTTTTTTTTTTTTTGTCGACGACACTTGTTTTACTTTGGTTGGGTTATGTTGCTTTTCATTCTGTCATTTGAAGTTTTATGTTGTGTTGTTTTATTCTGCTTTGGGTTAACTGTTAAGAGATAATTTGAGAGTTTTATACTTTAATTGATCAAACCAAGAAACTCTTATTATGAAATGAGAATTAAATTGATCAAACCAAGAAAATCAATTAATTAATTTAAAAAAAAAAATTATTGCTGTTATTATATGACAGTGTTATTTTTTTTTTTGGGCCTAAAACGATCCTAATACATGAATTTAGAAGAAAAACGTATCAACTTCAAAGTTTAACGGCCCAGTAAAGGCCCATTTACATCGCCTCCGGCTAGTTAGGGTTTATGCTTATTCTCATTTCAGTTTCAGATGCTCGCTGAAATGAATTCTCCAGCTTGCTTTCAACGAAGCTAACATCGATTTGTTTACCCTTTACAGAGAGTGAGAAAAACTATGCGGAATCTACGAAGCATCTCCGCTCATTTGTCACGAGGCTTGAAATTCTCGTCCATGGAGACACGCCCAATTTCCGAGAGGTTGATCCCGATCCAATCTCGGAGGTACTCGTCGCCGGCGACGCAATCGGAGAATGTCTCCAAAATCGTAAACGAGCTCTCCAGTCTGACGCTATTGGAAGCAATGGACTTGTCAGAGCTCCTTAGGCAGAAGCTGAATGTGGGTGAGATGCCTGTGATGGCGGCGATGATGCCAGGGATGGCATTCCCGGGAGCTGGAGCTGGGAAATCCGGAGCCGCCGCCGCCGGGAAGGGGACAGAGAAGAAGGCTGTAGAGAAGACGGCGTTTGATGTGATGCTTCAAGCGTACGAAGCGGCGTCGAAGCTAAAAGTGATTAAGGAAGTGAGATCGGTTACTGATTTGGGGTTGAAGGAAGCGAAGGATTTGGTGGAGAAAGCGCCTACACTGTTGAAGAAAGGAGTTAGTAAAGAGGAAGCAGAGAAGATCATAGAGAAGTTGAAGGCTGTTGGAGCCAAAGTTGCTATGGAGTGACCATTAGGTACCACTTTTGAATTCTTGAAAGCAGCTTCGATTATCTTAGATCTGGTTTGTTGGATTATGTTAGTAAACAATCGTGAGCAATGTTATGTATGGATGTTGTTGAAAATTGTAGTAGCATTGAAAAGGAAGAGTATGTTGATTCTGGATTTGCATAAAGTTGCTTGCTTTTGTTCTTAATTCTGAGCCTGATATTGAGTTTCATGAGGAGCCTTTTGATGTTTCTTCTGCTCTCTCAAGCATAAGGTCTTGTTTTTAAAGCGTACAGAGCATAATAAACGATTTTTAGGTTTTGTAGTCTATTGGTACTACTAACTACTAAACAAGCGACTAGATTTGTCTAGAAACAACAACTGGTATTAGATACTTTTAGCATCTCTATGATTTCGTTGAACCAACTTGTCTTTCATTCACATTCTAAAAGCTTAAGCCTTTGGGATTTGGGTACAGGTGTTAATTAAATGGAGCATGACAAGGAACAGAGGAAGCTTCTGTTGAGTAGTCTTTCAAGTGTTTATTACAAATGTAAGATGTCCTGAAAAGTCGATCAGCAGCTCTTTTCTTTAGAGGTAGACTTTTTGCCTTGAGAGAATGAAT
Organism: Noccaea bulbosa; assembly: GCA_900406535.1. Classification (NCBI taxonomy): domain Eukaryota; kingdom Viridiplantae; phylum Streptophyta; class Magnoliopsida; order Brassicales; family Brassicaceae; genus Noccaea; species Noccaea bulbosa. The sequence continues at coordinate 14,573 of OVBJ01001482.1, read as the reverse complement.
ATACACGAAGGCTTGTTACTTATTAGGAGCAAAATTCTCTCTTATTCGGATCAATTGTTCTCTCACATCTTGGTTTGTACTAACCATACAATTGTGGATGATCTCTTGTCAACAGAGTTTTTAAGTCTTGCACTTAATAAAGAGAAATGATTGTTATTTCTTGACTTTAATTTGTGCACAAGCTTTTCGTATGGTTAAACTGCATAAAGAAGCTCTTCTTGATTTGAAGATAGGTACTGGTCAAGAACTCGACATGAGATCATACAATCGGGTTTGCTAATTACAGTATTAAAGGACACATAGAGATGTTTGTTACACTTTATCGTCGTGGAAACGCCACCTAGTTTCTTTAGGAGATCTTCCATTTTTGCAGTTTTTCAAGTAGTGGTCGTTGTCTTTTGGCTTTTGCTGCAAAGGAAGAGAACAATAAACATCGCGATAAGACGACTTAACACTATGAAAGCCTTTTAAAGAAGAGAATACACGACAAAACATACAACAAACCTTGACAGATGAGCTGGAGAGCATTGAGAGAATGCTGAGACAGATTGAACTTAGTCTCATCGCCGGTGACCACGAATCATACAAAACATCTGTGAAACACAAAAGCTCTCTTCACTGGACTTGGCAAGAGAGGGCAAAACAGACATTGTGTTTGTGTGTGTGACTCTGTTTCTTACCCAAACAAATGTGACCGTTGCTGTAAATATGAGGATGGGGTGGAGCTGGATGCTGAAAGATAACCTGTTTATAGGTTAAACCATTATGTTTGTAAGGGGATTGATGCGAGGAGATAAGTAGAAATAAAAAAATAAAAATAAAAAGGTTGAGGAGGAACCTGCGGAGCTTCCATAGGATAATGCTCAGGAAAATCAACCTGAAGTTGGTAAGTTTCATTGGCATAAAGAGTTCCTGGAGCTCCATTCACTTCAATGATCCATCTTTTCACACCAAAATTTCAACATTACATCATCCATTTTCGATATTCCAAGCAAAAGACAACAAATGGTGGTTATATACCGTTGGAGATTATCAGAGACTCTGTGCTTGAAACCAAAAGGAGGGTTGGTCTGCCACTCCATGAACTCTTTCTGCAGTCGATTCGTGGCGATTTTGGTCAGACCCTAGAGAAAAAAAACAGAGAGATTAATCAAACCGATGGAGATACAACGAATTAAAGGCTTATTATGTAAGAAGCAATTAACCAACCTTGCGAGTTGAGTCAGATGAAGTTGTCATTTGTGTTTAAAGTTATTGTTACAGTGAGTGTAAGAGAGAGACAGAGAGAGAGAAGGAGATTGTGTGTTTTGTCTCCTTAGCCATATCCATGAGGTCTCCTTTTATATAGCGTCTTATCATCTTCGTTGCATATTGTGTTTAAAGCGTTGGATATATGTCCAGTCATCAACCCGACGTCGTTTTATCGTGTCGGCTTTCTTTTGATCCGAGACTTTCCACTTGTGCTGGAGAACCGAATCTTTACCGCTTTTGCAACGATCACGATCATTTCAGTTTGGAATATTATTCATAGCGTTCCAAAAATCTAAATTCAGTAAATTATATTTCCTGCTATTATCCGATATTTATTTAAGTTTAGCTCTAGCCGATAATAACTTTGCGATTCTTTATTTTCCTGTTGATGAATATCATATCATTCATCCATGCCTTACGATTTATGTTGCTTTCATTGTCTTTTGGCCCTTGTGATTATTTTGGATGGATGTAGTTACATGTGTAAGCAACTTGATTCTTGATTCAATAATTTGATCTTTCATATCAAATGTTGACTAGTCATTACGATCATGATTGTTTGTATGCATTCGCTTCACCTTGAAACAGTAGATGTCCACATATTTCCGTATGAACTATGGGCTCTGGCAAGCCGTTTCGATCAGACCTATTAAAGAAAGGTCAGCTAACAAGTGAAGAAAAACCAAAATCAGGTAAACATTCCAAAGTCAAAAAAACCCGAAATTGCCAAGAATAGAAAGATATTGAAAATGCTAAGTGCAAAGTGCAAACTTTGACTTTAAATACACGTAAGATCCATAGGTTTTTTATTCTTTCTTATCCAAGATAATAAGGTATTAAAACAAGGTGGCATAATGACGACAACAACAAGAAGAAGAAGCATATACACTTTATTTGAGTTTATAGACTTTCAAATCAACACTTGTTTTTTTTTTGTTTTTTTTTGTTCCTGTGCATCAATCATACTACTCAAACTTGGCTGCTCGATCATATTCCAAGCTCCTTTTTTCTGAAGAATCATCTTATCACCACCTTGCATTCGTTGAGACAAGAATGTCAATGATTCCAAAGTAAAAAGATGATGATTCCTCACTTTTGACGTCGGAGAAGCATTCATCGATTAATGATAGATGCTTTTTCAATAATTTCGGTGCGTAATCATAAAGCATAATCTCTTTTTTTACCTTAGGGAGAGAAGAAAGAGTGAGGAAGAACTTTGTATGGATTGAGAATTCCCTTAGGGTCCATCAACTTTTTAATGGAAACCATTAATGCAACCTGCAAAGATCATAAACAATATAATAGCCAAAGAAATGATCCTAAAAGTTCGATTCTGTTGTTTGTTGTGTTAACTCACGGCTTCTGGAGATTTGCTGTAGAAGATTTCATTAGCTTTCATTACACCTAATCCATGTTCCGCGCTGATGCTTCCACGGTGCTTTGATGTCCACTCATAGACATACGGTTCTATTAAACCTAAAATCTGAAAGAAAAGAGTCAATATCATTTTTGGACATGTTCAAGTGTTTCATATCGAAATCTGTAATATACCTTATCGTTATATTCCGCGGTTGAGATGTTCAAATGCAGATTCCCGTCTCCGAGGTGGCCATATCCCATAACATTTCCTAAGTCACCTGAAGCGTATGCATGTTTGGTTGCAGTTTCTCATTGAATCCATTGCATGTTTGGTTTTTAAGATAGATTTACTTACCTAATCTCCCTCGAAGATCATTGACAATATTGTAAATCTCATCAACCGGTAATGATAAGTCATACTTGTAAACGGCTCCTGCTTTCTGTAACGCTTCTGTTATGCCCTGCAGGGTTATAATTATGACAATCTTCGTCGGTGTAACATCCAAATTTCTCAGGGGAAATAGTAATAATTATGACACTATTAAGTGTGTTTAATACCTCTCGTATGCGCCAAAATGAGGATGCTTGGTTTATATCTTGAGCGATTACACCATCAGAAACTAAGCCTTTTTCCAGTGATTTTAACAAGAATGCTTCAAGTTTCTCCCTGCGTTATCACTTTATGAATCAGACAAAACTCTCTCAAGGGATCTGAATATACTTAGAAGAAGAGAGAGCCTTATTGACAATGTGAAAGTCAGAATCGAGATCAGACAGATTATTTTCACCTGTCAGAAGTTTCATCACTCCCTGTTGTCTCAATCAGAATATAAAAGTTCTCTGATGAGGAAACCGGATTACGTATACCGTCTAAGTGGTTCAGTACCTGGAAAATTGAGTTCAAAGCAAAAATATTTTAGCAAAAAAACCGTAGACTTGTGTACACAAGATAAAGTATCTGTAATGCAAACAGTTCTTGAAAGCTTACTAAATCCATGGAGTTGTTATCAAGAAACTCGAAAGCAGATAGTATCTCTCCAAGATTTCTCTTTGCTTCAACAAGAATTTTCTGAAACAGAGAGACATTACTTCACTCTCCATCTCATCCAGTAAAGAGAATCCAATTACAAGAACACAGAATAAATTATATTAAACCTGGCAGCTAAGATAGTCTTTGCACGCAATAAAGGCTAAATTTACAGAAGACAGCTTTGGTTGAGTGAGTATAGAAACTTTAGTTACAATACCAAGTGATCCTTCACAACCTGTGGCACCAAGATGTTTCAGTCTCTTTTGGGAATGAAGTGACATCTGAAATCATTGTACAAGAAAACAAAGACAGTAATAACACCTACCGATAAACAAATGTTTTAAGTCGTACCCGGTATTATCTTTGCGTAAAGTCCCAAGCATGTCAAGCACATTGCCATTTGCTGTGACAGCTTCAATACCTGACATGGTAAGAAAAAACAGATGAAACCAAAGTGTACTTCAGATGGATCGAATGTGTGATTGATTATACCCAATACGGTTCCATGAAGTGAGCCATAACGTATAAGACGCAAACCACCAGCATTAGTTGAAACATTTCCACCAATATGACAGCTTCCTTTTGCACCTAAGTCCAGAGGCATAATAAAACTGAGGAAACGTTAATTTCTGTTGCTACATTTCTCACAAATCACAGAGCTAGTTGAGTATTAAATTTGAGTTGAATAGGGAAGACGGTAAGAGGAGATGGTTATATTACCCTTTCGTTTCAAGGAAAGTTGCGAGGTTTTCCAAAATGCATCCTGCTTCACACACCAACACGCCGCTAACCTGAAGGCAGAGCATCAATCGTATCATCCTCAAATATAGAAACGTTTCCAATCTCCATTGACCAGCTCACACACATTTGCACCAGACCAAAGACAAAACAAACAGAAGCAGCGGTTGTTCTGAATATAAGATTGCTAGTTACCTCATCAAAAGCTAAGACTTTATTCATCAAACCAACATTGATGATCACCTGAAAAGAAGCCACAGATTTGTCATACACAAAAGCTTCTTCTTTTTTGTTGCCAGTTCCTAATTCACTTATGCGGTATCGCTCACTCACGTTCTTGAATGCTAGCTATAAACTACTTATTCAAAGCTTTTATCATCGCTAACCAACATCAGTAGAGAAAACAAAGAATAGAACCTCATCAAAGACAGGCACACTTCCACCAACAAGACCTGTGTTTCCCCCTTGAGGAACAACAGCTAAACGCCTCGAATCACAGTACTTAAGTATCTGAGACACCTGAAACAATATATAGATCTAATGTTTTAACACAAATTGTCATCCTGATCCAAACAAAGTAATGGTATGAAACAAAAACAAAACCTCTTCTGTGTTCTTTGGCAAGAGAAGCAGCTTACTAGAACCTTTGTACTTGTGCATCCAATCTGTATTTGCAGTCTCAAGCCTCTCTTCATCTTCAATCACGTTTTTGTCACCTAATATCTCCTTGAAGTAGCTAACATCTTTCGAATCCAATGACGCAAACAGAGGGTTCCTCTGTATTTTTGAAGCTGATGATGACCCAAAACATTTATACTGCTGCATCATCATCCCCAGATTTCTACCGAGACATCGATTTTGATCAAGCTCTGTGGTATGATGATTCCCAGTATCTGGCTCAAAAATCTTGCCTTTTGACTTGTAACCATTCACAAAGCCTAAACCCATAAATCAACCAGTCAGATGCAAACTACAAAAACTGAAATATCTAAATAAAAATCCAATTTTTACATCTCTCTCAATCTTTTCCCATAAAATTGAATTACAAAAGTCAAAATTATAGACCATCTGAAAATCAAACCTGAAACAGAACGAGACACTGAGTTCTCTTTTGATCGGAGATTAATCAGAGAGTGACATCCAAATCTTATACAATCTCCCGATCTTCTTCTCAGTTTCTGCATCATCATTCTTCTTCTAGTCCACTAGCGTCTTCTTCTCTCTTACCAAAATGTTGGCTCGTTAGTTTGATAAAAACTAGAAAGGAGGCTGAAATGAAATGACTGTATTACCCGCGAGTGTGGATAACGAAACGCCGCGTTTTGCGTGTGGACATCCTCCGAGTAAGATTTGATCGACTTTACCTGTAAAATCCCTATATCCCCCCTCTAGCCTGAGAGCCTCCCGTTGTTCCCTTTGGAGCTTCATCTCCAATGGCGTCATCATCTCTCTCGTCTCTTTCTTCCATTCTCAGCAACCCTCAAGGTTGCTCTCTCTGCTTCAAAGCCTCTACACGTCGCGGTCTCGCTCTAGCATTCCTCTCCTCGAAACTTAACCGTGTTTCTTCTTCTGCTCTTCTCCCTCGTCTCACACAGAAGCCGATTAAGAGGAAGAATGGGTTTGCTCTAAATCTTTCTAGAAGCTTCTCTGTTTCTCAAAGTGCTGGTTCCGGTAAGTTTGATGGTCCAAGCCTCCACCAATTCGTCTCCAAAGCTCAAGCCAACGCTTCTCTTGCCCCTCCTCAGACTGAATCTGAGTAAGTCTTCTACTTTCGACCCCAATGTTTCATAAATTTCATCGCTTATGGAGTTCCAGTGATCTCAAAGCTCTGATTTTTATTGAATTATTCGAAATTCCTGTTTGTTTTATGGCCTTATTGGTGTTTTACGAACCTAAAGTTTCGAAATTTAAGAAATCAGATTGCCAATTTAAGTTTCTGTCAAATGTTTGTGCCCACCAATCCATAGATAGTGGAAGCTTTATGTTCGTTGGTGTTTAACAGAATATGAAACCTGCACATTTCTGTTGATTGTTCTTTATAAAGTTATATGCTAATACTTTTCTTCTCGGATCCTTTCTTGCTCTTAGAAGCACAGTAGATTCCGAGATTGCATCAAAAGGTCGGATTTATCACGAAACTTATGGATGTCAGATGAACATAAACGACATGGAGATCGTCCTCTCCATCATGAAAAAATCCGGTTACAAAGAAATAGTGACAGATCCAGAGAGCGCAGAAGTCATATTCATCAACACTTGTGCCATCCGAGACAACGCAGAGCAAAGAGTATGGCAAAGACTTAACTACTTCTGGTTCCTAAAACGTGAATGGAAAACCAACGTCGCTAGAGGCAGAGCACAGTCTCTCAAGCCACCAAAAGTCGTCGTCTTGGGATGTATGGCTGAGAGATTAAAGGAACAGATTCTAGATTCTGATAAAATGGTTGATGTCGTATGCGGTCCTGATGCTTACAGAGACCTCCCGAGGCTATTGGAAGAAGTAGACTATGGACAGAAAGGAATCAACACTCTTCTTTCTCTAGAAGAGACTTACGCTGACATATCTCCAGTCAGAATCTCCCAAAACGCTATCACCGCTTTTGTATCAGTCATGAGAGGGTGCAACAACATGTGCGCTTTCTGCATTGTTCCGTTTACAAGAGGCAGAGAGCGGTCACGTCCCGTGGAGTCCATAGTACGAGAGGTTAAAGAGCTATGGGAGTCCGGTGTGAAAGAAGTTACGCTTTTAGGGCAAAACGTGAACAGCTACAACGATGATTCGTCTGATCTTGACTCAGGTGGTAAATGGGAGTACAGTGAAGGATTCTCGAGCAGGTGTAAAGTTAAGAACATGGGTTTGCGGTTCGCTGATCTCTTGGACCGGCTCTCTGTGGAGTTTCCCGAGATGCGGTTTAGGTTTACTTCTCCTCATCCTAAAGATTATCCAGACGAGTTGCTGTATTTGATGAGAGATAGGCATAACATCTGCAACCTCATCCATCTTCCTGCTCAGTCTGGTAACAGCAGAATATTGGAACAGATGCGTAGAGGTTACACCAGAGAAGCTTACTTGGATCTTGTTCAAAAGATCCGGAGTATCATACCGGACGTGGCTCTAACCAGCGATTTTATAACCGGTAAGGTTACATAAACGACATTGCTTTAAACCTGATCAAAAGAGGCTAATTGTTCTGATATTTTGGCAGGTTTTTGTGGGGAAACGGAAGAAGAGCATGAAGAAACACTAAGCCTTGTGAGAGCAGTTGGATACGATATGGCGTATATGTTTGCATACAGCATGAGAGAGAAGACGCACGCTCACCGGAATTACACAGACGACGTTCCAGAGGAAGTGAAACAGAGGCGTTTAACAGAGCTCATCGAAGCGTTCCGCGAGACAACAGGTCCGTGTTACGACTCTCAGGTGGGATCGATTCAGTTGGTTTTGGTGGAAGGACCAAACAAGAGAGCTCCCGAGACGGAGCTCATCGGGAAAACGGATAAAGGACATAGGGTTTCGTTTGTGAGGAAGCCTCTGTTTGATAAAGAGTGTCTTCATCTGAAGAGGAATCCTGAGATTGGGGATTTTGTGGAGGTTAGGATTGAGAAGTCGACAAGAGCGTCTCTGTTTGGAGAAGCTCTCGCGATTAGTAAACTTTCGTTGTTTCACGATGCTGGTGTCGATGCTGCTGTTGCGTCTTGTGCAAGTTAAAGAAACGTTCGTTTTGTTGGTTTCGCGAAAGCCTTTGCAATTTGTTTTTTTTTTTTTTTTCTGTACACTTTTTATAGTTTATCAAACTCAGTTATTTTTTACAAGGGAATTTTACTTGTAAACGAATAAAAGGGTAGACTGATAGATGAAGAGAGAGAGTGTGTGTGTCAGCGATGAACAGAGAGATTTTCGAAATCAACAACTATGACAAGTCAATTTTTTGTTGTTTCTACTTTCTACTATGCTCTGTTGCTACTTGCTACACTCTTCTTCTATTTATTTTTTATTTTTATTTTACGACACATAAAAGATGTGTTTGTTTGAGGATCGTTGCACGTATCGAAATAAAAGCTTTTTACAGTTTTTAGAATGTACTGTTTGTTTCAAGCATGTTTCTACGACACTGCAACAACTGCAATCGAAAAAACAAATCAAGTTTTGGATATGTTCTATAAACTAGACTGAGGTAGAATTCCGGTTACAACTAAAAAACAAAAAAAAAAAACTTGTGATACATACAAGAACTAAACCTAGTGAATAAATTCAAAATTTTGTGGATGCAAATTGGTAGTCTTTTTCAGATACAAGACGAAATATTGGGTGGAGAATACGAACTTTGAAAATTCTCAAAGGACATGGGAAACGAATCCTGGTAATAGCATTGAGCGATTGCTATTATATGAGTAGTTGATAGGGCCCTAATTAATGCTTAGAATAAAACGGTTCACAGCTCGAAACATTTTAAATTGTATGTGTGGCTGGCCTAGGCTACGGGTATCAAGAATTTTAAAACAGTCTACGTACTTAATTAATTTGTTTTTTTTTTTTACATAAATGATAAAAAGATAATATCTGTATATAGTATATAAGTATACAACTGATTCTTTGTCTTCTGAAATTTTATTATAATTACATGGTGTTACACATCTATCCAAACTTATAAAGTCGACAGAATAACAAAATCTTTCGGAAACAAAGCCGGCGGAAAGAGTTTTAATTTTTCGGAAATAAAGCTGGCAGGACAACAAAATCCACTGGAAACAAAGCCCCAACACGGAGAAACAACAAACATACTATGTTATGACTTATGAGACTATGTTATGTGTTGTTTGTTACAAGTTGTGGTCAAGTGTATTAGGCAGAAAGCTTAATTGTGAACCGACCTTTTTATTAACAGGTGTACCCTAGCTTTTTATCAGACGTTTAGTTGATTAATTTATATGACTTATAAAGTTAAAAGAGGAAGAAAAAAGCTTCAATCACATGTGTAGTAATCACATTCCCCAATAACAAAAGTTGGATTTAGCATTTCATATAGTTTAGTTTACGTATTTAATAAGGATCACGGATACATAAATATCAATATCATACAGTGGCATTGCCAAATAAAATAGGAGTAGTGTAGTGGCACTGATTAACATAAATAATTTTGTGTGGCTGTCATGATTTATTAAGATCGTGGATTAATCGGTGAAATCTAAAGCAGATCTTGAATTAAATAAATATTTTATTTTTTTAGTACATTTGATGAGTGTATTATTTCTTAATTCGATATATAGTATCAACTTTTTGCTTTAATTAGTATTTAATCATATAGTTTGCTAACAAACAATGTTGTCCGGGGAAGTGGATCATATCATTTGAAATATAAACATTAAACCATTCAAGTTAACTAGTGACGGTTTTTGTAGTGAAACAACTATCGGTTACGATCATATCATTTCAGTATCAAACTATATAATAACCGAGTTACGAACATTGTTAACTAGTGACGGTTTTTGTAGTGAAACAACTATAACTCAGATCTTTGTATTGCCGTTTAGCAACGATTTAGCAACAAATATGTTGCTGCTAGTCGACTAGTATCAAAAACAGCATCATAGACGTATAAGAAAACTTCTAATAATGGATAAACAAATACTCGTAAATAGCATACAAATAAAATAATTGAAAATAAAATAAGGGGTGAGAAGTAGCTATCTAATATCTAAAAGTGAGACGAGACAAAACGGCCTAAGCGTGGCGCAATATCCGCTCGCTATTTCTGTCCCCTCATTTATTCCTCTCTTAACAACATTTTTTTCTCTCTTAAATTCATATAAACGTCGATTTACGTTTGTAAATTTTGAAAACTCGGATCTGTATGTTATAAGATTATTAGTTTACTCATGTCTCATAAGGAACCAAACACATACAGAGAGATGCATAAGAATCTGATTTTTCCTTGCATTTCACAGTAAATAATTAATAGCGATCTTAACATTTATAGTTACACACACAAAAACTTATATTAGTAATCTTCTGATAGCCCTTTTTTTTACACATAAAAAAAATTTCTGATAGCCCTTTTTTTTACACATAAAAAAATTTATATAAAAAACTTCGTAACAACAATATTGGTCGAACAGCTGTATGAATTTTGGTCTTGAATTATAAAATTAAGAATAAATAAATTTCAAAATTTCATTTGTAACAACATTGGCTAAATGTTTCTTTCAGTAGATGTAAAATATTAACGATATATATATATATAAAATTAATCAAACTCTCTTCTTAGGCTGCCACCTCAGCAATTAGAAGCTCTAGAAATTTGACACATAATCATGTTATTTGTTATATTCAAAGTTATTTATTATTATATTCTATTTTTATTATTAAATTTTAATTTTTGTAATAAATATCATATATTAATCTAACAGGTTCAACTAGAATTTGAAAAATCATTTTGTTTTATAATATATAACTTATATATTCATCTTAAAAAATTATAATTTTTTAGATTTCTATATATAAAAGTTTATCAAAGTATTTATTTACATCAAATGGGTAAAATAAAATGAACAAAACTGCAACATAATATTCGAGACATAATAATCGACATACTTGGTTCTTTATTATTATACTTTAATTATCATAATAATTATCATCTATTAATATATTAGTTTTAATAAGAATTTGAAAAAAAATATCTAAAATAAATCTTATGTATTGATCTACAAAAATTAAAATTTAACGATTTTTTTTAGTTTTGTCAAATTTAATTATATAGTTTTATAATATTTTTGGAACGAGACGGGATGAAACATGACAGAAAAGAACATGATGGGACGGGATGGAAAAAAATGGGATGGGAAAGAATATGATGAGAATAAACAAGAAGTAATGAGATATGACGAGAAAGACATAACAAAAGGGGAAGAAACAGGATGGGACGGGATGGGAAGAAACGGGACGGGAAAGAACGTGATGGGAAGAAATAAGAAGTAATGAGACAGGATGGGAAGGAACATAACAAAAAGAGAATGAACGGGACAGGATAAAATGGGATGAAACGAGATAGGATGGGACGAAATGGGATGAGAAGAAACGAAATAAGACGTGACAGGACGGGAAGAGACGAAAAGATAAAACGGAATGGATAAGACGAAAATAAACGAGACAAGACGGGACATAACGAAACTTATACCCATAATTTTTATTTAATTACTATGCGGATGATATTGTTGAAACACAAAATTAAAGTACAAAATTTGATATCATCAGTACTAATAATGTAAAATTCCGTGCGAAGTGCGGTTCATTGTCTAGTTTTAAATAAACGGAAGAAGTATATTCTATATTTCTATTACTTGGTTTATCAGTTTTTCAACCAAAATTTTCCACTAAACGGCTAATTTTAACCGTTATCCTAAAGTCATCAAATGTTAACTACTCATCAGTTTTTGGTCAAACTTTGGCTGTGAATGGTGAAGGCTATACTAACTCGGAGTAAAGGGAAGAAAAGTAATTGAGAGGAAAAGAAAAATGAAAATTAGAGTAAAAAGGTGGACAGCAAAAAAGAGTGTTTTACTCTATAAAAAATAAGAGTAATAGATAACGCTGCATATGGCGTTATTGAGTAAAAAAATTATCTTTATGTTTTCCACTTGATTGGTTAATTAAAGAAAGTAGGAGTAATTTGACCATCCATTCACACCCTTTGATTATTATTTTTGGTATGAGATGTTGTTATATAAAATGTCATACTCGGATACTCCTTCCATTTCTTAATAATATTTTTTTTTTTACATTATTTTATATTATAGTTTTTTATGCATTTTTAAAAAAATTTCAAGAAATATTAATTATATTTGTTGAATTTCTATTAGTTTAAAATTATAAAAAATTATTTTATTGCAAAAAAACTTAAACAATAATAATTAAAAATCAATCTTCTCTTAAAAAATTAGAAAATTTATCTTTAAAAAATCGAAGGAGTATTTAGTTATAAAAAATATCTTTATAATTGTTAGGTAGATATGTGATTCTGTGAAGATCCAAAACATATATGTGAAACTTTTTATTTTAGTCAAATATCAGTAAATACATGAATAAAAATTATATTTTTTAGTATACTGTTCTTCGAGATTGATACTAATTAGATTTTTTAGTTATTTTAGGTTATTTTAGGTTGAATATATATAGTAGATTATAGATACTATATATATCATTAATTCCTCTGTTTTGCCCCCATTGAAAATGACATCACCATAACTTCAGCCTCTATCTCTACAAATATTTATTCTCTCACTTTCTCCTCCTGCATGGTTTTTGAGATTTGAGAAACCTAATTCTCATCTCCTCTCAATATTTGGTATACATGTGTAATAACTTCATATGCTTTGGCATATAATTGATTATTACCAAGAAAACTGGTCAATTTTTTTGGTGTGTGTGTTTAATGTATTCGCAGGAAAGAATCCGGTCGCTCGAAAATCTTTCTTGGCCTTCTGATTTCATGGATTATTGGGTGGCCGGTTTCTTGGTTTTAACGGCCGGAATTCTTCTCCGTCCATGGCTCTGGTTTTGTATAACGAGAGATGAAGATCAAGAAGAAGAGAAAGAGAAGAAAGGAATGATTCCGAAGGGAAGCTTAGGTTGGCCGGTGATCGGAGAAACCCTAACCTTCATTGCTTGTGGATATTCTTCTCGGCCTGTTACCTTCATGGACAAACGGAAGTCTTTGTAAGTCTTTTTATATTAATTACATTAACCAAAAGAAAAAAAATTATTCTTCTGTTAAATCCTTTTTTAAAAGTATTTAGCAATTCTTTTTTAAAAAACTTCAAACTTTTAATTAAAATTACACGTCCACATCTACGCGCACAGCAATTATTATAAATAAAGGAATAAAACTCTTGGACATGACATCATTTTGGATTATATACTATATAGTGATAATTAATTCGTTTATATACAAACAACTCATATGGGGATGCGAATAGATAAATTAAAACTCTTGGACACGACATAATTTTGATTTTTTAAAAATGACAAAAGCAACCTGTCTTCATGTTCTTGGCTATATACAACAACAAAAGAGTTTAAGCGGAGGATCTTGTTTTTTTGGATGATTGAGTTCACTTCATTTCATGTGTGTCATCTTTATCTCTTCTGTTTTCTATACTATTTTCCTATGTTATTATTATTATATAATATGCTCTAAACATCTTTGTTGGGTTCTTCGTATTCATTATTATTTTTTGTATACTAATAACATTTTCAAGATGCTCTTGAATACCCACTGATTTATCGTTTACCTTATTTTATCTTCGTTCTGTTTTTTTCTATAAGTGTGATAAGATGTAGAGAATATATGCAAATATACTAACTACGATATAAGGATTAGTGCAGTGTCGACTATGTTTTTTTTTGGTCTAATTGATAGTACTTCTTATGTTTCACAATATAAAATATTTTGGTATAATATATTTGGTCTAAATACATCCAGATAATTGCAGATATATTATATCAAAACATCTTATATTTAAGAATGAAAAATTTTTTCGTCTCTAATTATGATATGTTTTTAAAATAGTATAAGAGTATATTGAATAAAAATGCATTTAGCCACTAGAGTATACTCCACTATTGTTATTTTATATTATTTTGTCGGCAGTCACCACTATTGCAAAGTACATCTGATTCAAGATTTTGAAACCGATTAAGTAGAAAAAAGACCGATGTTTATTTGTTAGTATTATAAGTAAAAGGGTAGATACCTATGAGTATGACTATAAGGCTATAACCTCGAGATATTCGAGGGGGAGCGATTATAAAAGGGAGCAAGTAGACACAGACGAAATATTTCTTTTTGTAGCCATACACCATTAGCCTACTTCTCCATAGACCTCAGCTTTCCACTTAATTCATCTTCTCATCTTAGCCACAGCAATAACTAAACACATGCATATTAAAGTGCAAATTCATTTCTATTACCATTAAAATCTATAATCTCGTTCATTTTATTAACTGGTGTTCGTGGAATTGCTGAATTCAGCTGAATTCAGCTGAATTGTTTGATTAAGACACCAGTTACATTTGCTGAATGAGGATAAAGACAAAAGTTGCTGAATCTTATTTTTTCTAGAGAATAGCTAACAAACACAATTATTATGGGATGAATTTCACTAAAGAATTGTTAATATCAAAAATATTATATAT
>OVBJ01001481.1:0-27884 GCA_900406535.1 Noccaea bulbosa | reverse complement strand
TTGGAGCAAACTTGACTCCAAAATGACAATAAAGGTGAAATATGGGGCTGGATTGGAGATGCTCTAACAAACTTGGAGCCACTTCTCCAAAAGGTCTAAAGTTATTGAAGACACTTGTGTTAAATGTCTTTTTATAATTTGAATGAATGTTTTATCTAAATTTCATTTTTTTTTTTGATAAAGGATTGTCTTTCTAAATTTCATTTATGGTTTAAGATAATTCATTTTTCAGATAGATGTTTTTATCTAATCCAAATATATGACACTACTTTTATAATTTAGTTTTGATATTATTTTATTTTTTTCTTGTATTTTAAATTTGATATTATATATTACACTATATATTAATATATATAATATATATAAGTTTATTTTCTAAACGTCTGAACCACCTAAGCCACATATTTAGACGATAGGCGCTAGGTTACAAATTAAAATTTGATATGTATTAATTGAAAAGTAAATTATATTTTAAAATAATATATTTAACATCTTATGGAACAAGATATATCTTAATCATTTGAAAACTTACATTTTGTTTTAACAAGATATATCAAAGGCCGAAGGACGTTTTGAGTGAGTTCTCCCGTATTGTGTGTATGCCCATAGTCGCGCGGCTTGTTGGCTTCGCCTAGTTCCTGTGGTGAAAAGAACACGATTTATAAAACTAATGAATTATATTTTTTAGGCAATAATTTAATTTAATAAATAAGAGATGTACAATGCTCCTGTAGATTTCTTTTGTTGTTGTTGCTCGTGCAACAATTGGTTGTACATTAACAGTGAAAGCCAATTAATTTGATGTACATCAAATTAATACACGGTCAAATAATTATATCCTGCCATCCTGGTATCTAGATATCTAGGTATGTGGAGGGGTTATACTGGCTCTCTATAAATTCATGGTCAAACAATTATATCAAAATGTTAGAGTAAATTTCAGATCTATAGAAGGAGCATACGATACTCCACTAATAGACTCTTTCTCTGAATATGCAAATGAGTAGAATTGCAGAAAGCAAAAACCTATATCCGTGTAAATGTCTAAGGTAATCTGCTTTTTAATTTCGCGCAAAGATGGATCAAATTTAAATGGCGCGGTCTCCTTAAATCCTTACCACTAGACCACAAAACATGCATGTTTTAGGAAAGTAAAAGAAAATTAATATAAAGTAGTAATTAAAAGAGAGGAGTGATGATTTTTTTAATGCATTTTACGTTGGTAAACGTTAATGCATCAGCTTTACATAGCAAACCAACAGGTAGACAGACGACTAAAGATATCTAGGTGGGAATAATTTCTAAGAACCACATGCGTATTTCTGTCAGTTAACCCTTTTCTCAATAAAAAATATTTCTAGTCAACTGATATTCTTTTTGTTATTTGCTTATAGTAGCCAGTGTTAAATGCAAATCTTCACTATGATTATCGTCACTCTCATTGCCTTCCCCCAACAATCCGAAAACATCAGGCGCCCTCTCAGTGTTTCTCCGACCTTCCACGTACGGAACTAATGCATGCACCACGTACTGATACAAAAGATTTCTTGTCTCCATGGGATTTTGGCATAGAATTAACACACGATGGATTCTCACACCTACATTCTAGGACAACATACATTCACACCTAAACTTCATTGTTACAAAAGATTGTTTTATTTCTCTCGACTAATAATATCATGTAATAGTCACAGACTCCATAAATTCGACATCAGCCAACAAGCTCACAAATATATCAGAAAATAAGGTGGCATGAATGTCAATACTTCCATCTTCGATCCCACGGTAAAGTACAAGTTTGCCGCTGATATTACCCGGTTCAGGTTGAGCTGCGATCGGTCCGCCCCAACCGAAATTGTTATCATACACTTCGAACCAAGGAGAGCCTGAGAGAACTATTGAATTACCAGCCATTCTACCACGAGTTCTATAATCTTCATTTGTCAATGACCTCAACATTTTACTTATTTGCAATGCAGCCCAACCTAAGCCACGATCTTGCAGCTCTTCTACTGTAGCTGTAGCTATTGCACCATAGATCACATTCCTCCTGAAACACTCTTTCTCAGGCCGAGGGTTTAGAGTCTGCCTCAAATCCACTCCTACTATGCAACGCGCCACTTCTTCTCTGTTTAGACCACTGTGTCTAATGATTGATCGCCACAAATGTGTCGAGACCGCTTGAAGAGACGAGACTTCCTGGTCACTTGATCCAATCTCTTCGTTGACTTTTGTTTTCAGATCATAAATGTTCTTCTTGGTGAAGTGAAAGACTCTCTCTTTGGTTGAAGTTTCACTTGTTGCCGTTTTTTTCTCTATCCTTGAAACCGGAATATGGATTGGAAAATCGATTCCATCGAGGAACCATCCTCTGAGGATAAGAGGCTGATGAAGATTCTCCCGTTGACCATCGGAGAAAATCTTTGACCAAGCGCTCAAGAAATTCCCGATCGAATCACCAGCGGCCACCATGTGATTGTAACCGAAACTAATAAAGACTCCATCTTTCATCTCGGTGACTTGCATAGCAAGCAAGGGTTCTGAGATGCCGTCGACGTTCTTGACACCGTTCATGGGAAAGAAAGCCCTTAGATAATCGGGAACAGAGCCATCAGGTTGAAGAAAATCGCTTGCCGAGACAGATTCGGCTATGGCGTGGACGAATTTGGCTCCAGTGTTGTTGCAGTCGACGTGAAACGACACCGTATTATCTTCATGATTGTCCACTTTGACAAGACGACCAGCGAACGGGAAGTAGATGGCTAGAGCAGAAGAAAGAGAGGTTTCTAGCCGAGAGATGAAACGGTTTTCCGGGCCGGGTTTGTGGAAAAGAAGACCTCTCTGAGTATAATCGTCTTGAAGAAGGTTGAGATAAGATGAGGTTAGATGGATCTTTGTTCGTTCCGATTGGTTTATGTTTCCTGCTACGATGCTTGACGAAATTACATTCACTTCTGCCATTTCTGGTCTGTAATCTCATTTCTAAAGTCGAAAGCTCAAATCAGTTAACTATATAAGGGAAGCAAAGCTAGAAACATATAGACTACATATACATATACGATTATACGGACCCACCATTGTAAGGAATATTAATTCACACAGAATATTATACTTTGTAAAATTCTTACAAAACTATTTTCTAACCTACTGCACAATCAGTTACCTTTTTTAGACTGTTTCAAACAAGTGGGTATGACATTAAAAATGTATCTTCACATAGTTAATTACTATTTAAAGTGAGGTTAGTACTAACGTCGTGCTAACCAATGAAGAAAACACATAACCTGATAAGCATGGAAACGACACCTTCTGCGTCGTAGATTTATGAAGTCTAAACGCGGCTGGAGAAATGGTCAAATGGAGTGATGGATAATTAGGGACAAATCTGCAAGGAAGATTCCTCAAGAAGCTACACACTTGCGGTCGTCAAACAAGATGCTGCTTCTAGCTCAAGTCAAAGAAAAACTTAGATAATAAAACCTAATAAACCATGAATATATCTAATACAAATGTCATGATAGATGGAAACTATAATTAATTCTTCATGCGAAACTATTTTAACATCCTTGGATAATGATAAAACTATAATTAATTCTTCATTCATAATATGTAAATGCTACTAACCATTTCTTTAACACCGATCCCAAGCACCCATTTTGACAAAATTATTTGTTGATTTCTCGACTAGCCATGTGATGGTCACATTCTCCATTTATTCAACTTCAGCCAATAATTTCACAAGTACATCATGCAATAAGGTAGCATAATTAAGTTTTTTTGGGTATGAATGTTAAGAGTAGCATAATTAAGTTTCATCCTCTTTTGGTCCTTTCTCCTCCAACTTGTTCAAAAAAATTTCAATTCTCTTTACGTTTGATGCTAGTAAGTAAGAAACTAACAGTTAAACACCAATTTCTAGTAACTATTTCTTACACGATTGCAAAAAAATATTTGTTTTATTTCTCGACCAACAATCATGTAACAGTCACATCCTCCATAAATTCAACATCAGCCAATAATTTCAAAAGTACATCAGAAAATAAGGTGGCATGAATGTCAATACTTCCATCTTCAATCCCACGAAAAAGTACAAGTTTGCCACTGATACTATTACCCTGTCCGGTTCGTGTTGCGATCGGTCCACCCCAACCGAAATCGTTATCGTACACTTCAAACCTAGGAGAGCCTGAGACAATTATAGAATTTCCAGCCATTCTACTTTCACCACCAAATGTTGGGATCTTTACATTTCTAACCCAATCCTCCGCACAAGTTATATAATCTTCATTCGTCAACGATCTCAACATTTTACTTATTTGCAAAGCAGCCCACCCCAGTCCACGATCCTTAAGCTCTCCAACTGTAGTTGTAGCTATTGCGTTGTAGACCACATTCCCGAAACACTCCTTCTCAAGCGGAGGGTCTAGCCTCTGCCTCAAATCCACTGCTACTATGCAACGCGCCACGTCTTCTTTACTGCTTAGATCACTGCAGTTTCTAATGATTGATCGCCACATATGAGCCGAGACCGCTTGTAGAGACGAGACTTTCTGTTCACTTGATCCAACCTCCTCGTTGACTTTTGTTTTCAGATCATAAATGTTCTTCTTGGTGAAGTGAAAGACTCTCCCTTTCATCGAAATTTCACGGCTTGTTGTCGCCGTCTTTGCCTCTATCTCCGTAACCGGAATATGGATCGGAAAGTCGATTCCGTCGAGGAACCATCCTTTGGGGACAAGAGGCTGAAGATTCTGGCGGTGACCATTAGAGCAGATCTTTGACCAAGTCCTGAAGAAACTCCAGATCGAAGCACCATCGGCGACCATGTGATTGTAACCGAAACTAATAAAGACTCCATCTTTCATCTCGGTGACTTGCAAACCAAGCAAGGGTTCTGAAACGCCGTCGATGCTCTTGACACCGTTCATGGGGAAAAAAAGATTGAATAATTCGGAAACAGAGCCATCAGGTTGAAGAAGATCGCTTACCGAGACAGATTCAGCTATGGCGTGGACAAATTTGGCGCCGGAGTTGTTGCAGTCGACGTGAAACGACACCGTGTTATCTTCATGATTGTCCACTTTGACAAGACGACCAGCGAACGGGTAGTAGACCTCTAGAGCAGAAGAAAGAGAGGTTTCTAGCCGAGAGATGAAACGGGTTTCCGGGTCGGGTTTGTGGAAGAGAAGACCTCTCTGAGTATAATCGACTTGAAGAAGATTGAGATCAAATGAGGTTAGGTGGATCTTTGTTAGACCCGATTGGTTTATGTTTCCTTCAGCTCGAACAATGCTTGAGGAAATTACAGTCACTTCTGACATTTTTGTTCTGTAATCTAAAGTCAACAGCTCAAAATCAGTATAAGAGAAGCGAAGTTAGAAACATAGAATACATATACATATACGTACCCACCATTGTAAACAATATTATTTTACAAAGAATATTATTCCTTTTAAATTTCTTACCAAAAAAAAGCTGTCAACTTTTTTTTTAAACTACTGCACAATCAGTTACAAGTTTCCAATTATTTTCATAATTTTAAGAATTCGTATGACATTAAAAATGTATATTTACATAAAGTTCACTATTGAAAGTCAGGTTAGCCTTAATTGTCTTAGTAAGGCTCTCAGTGTTGTTGAGAATAAACAAAAGCATCGTTCAAGCTGATTTTTAGCAAATACTACAGTACTGTAGTTTTATAATATTTCACCAAAATATTTCTACAAAACACAAGTAAATGTTTAGGTTACAAAAATTCATGTGGGTATCTCATGACGCTCATCGAAAGCTACCTCCGCCACTAGTGCTAACCAATGAAGAAAACACACACTACACCATAAGCGGCTTCTAACGTCGTTTAATATTGTAGTTAACGTCGGTAAAAAAGTGACACAAAAGAAATAACGTCTGTTCTATAAGCGTCGTAATATTGCATGACGCTAAATATATTAGCCTCACTTAATCAAACGACGTCAAGTTTAACGTCACAAAAATTGCGTCAGTTTATATTGATTTAGCGTTAGTATTAATTTGACGCAAAAGCCAGACTTTTATTCGTGTCACTTACACAACCGACGTAAAACAAAATTACCTTTAGTTGGCTTTTCTACTTACTAAACCGATTTATTAACCAAACAAAAAATAAATTAACTACAACAAAACGTAACCAACATAAATTTTCTATTAATCAAATAAAATCTGGGTTTACATTGTTCTGAAAGAAAAACACTAACCCAAAGAAAAACCAACATATCACTCGAGTTACATCAGTTTTATCCTGCTTATCCCTTAGAAACACTAATGTGGCATGCTCCATTTGCTGAAGTATCCGAATTGGAGAAATGCAGCTTTGTGCTTGTTCAAACTTTTTCACATCGGTTGTCATGGACTCCATCCCATCCCTTGTACCTGTATCATTATATTGTTGGCTCAATACTTCATGCTAATTACCATACTATAGTTTCTCTAGCAAAATTCTAATACCATATACTAAACAAAAAAACTTCCTGCAAAAAAGAATATCATTGATTGCAGGAATATAGAGCAATACCCATCACATTCTCACCAGCTTCACTTGGGTTTGCATTTGGTTTTTCTATCAACATCTGCCAAAGATACAGCCATCTATAAGTGCGATTTTGAAAGAGGGTGTATAAGTCCACATACCTTTAAAACAAATGTAAACAAGTTGTCTGGATATGTATCCTTGAAACTGCCAAGCTTCGCCTTTGAAATTTCAGGCCCATGTGTCCTGTGAGTTTAGGCATATGTGTCCCATGAGTTTAACATCACAAGAATCTTACAAAGAGACAACGAGTTGTCATAGTTTCTTCCCTAAAACCAAATACTACATGATCATTTTCATAAGCAAGTGAATAAATACAGCCCAGTAGAAGAGTAATGAAGCCAATGGGAATGAAAACCAAGCCCAGTAGTAGAAACTAAACCTGCAAGCCGTATCTTCATGGTATTATGAAGACTTACATAATAAGAAGCACGAAGAGTAATGAAGCCAATGGGAATAAAAACCAAGCCCAGTAGTAGAAACTAAACCTGCAAGACATGTGAGTTTGAAATTTCAAGCATTGGAGATACGGGTTTTGATCAAACAATCAGAAGAGGTCACAAGAATTCATGTTACTAACCGATGTTGGTGTTAAGATTGGCTTACAAGCTGAGACTTTCTGCTGCTTAAACTGATACATAGCTGCCAAATCACCACACACAAATTGATTCAATTTTCAGTTATGAACGCTTGAAATCGTTACATGGATCTATAAACAATGCAATAATCGATTCCAAATCACAGAATTTTGCCGTAGACTAAACTGTAATTAAACTGATACAGAGCTGCCACTCACAGTGATTCAATGTTCAGTGAAAAAGCTTGAAATTAGGTATACAAATCTGTAAACAATGCAACACTATCACAGGGTTTTTTTCCCTAATCGAAATTGTAAATATTTAAAGGCTTTGATTGAATATCGAAATCTTAGAATCACCTTCTACTGTCTCGACCATAAACACGATTGATCAGGAGCACGATTCATCCAAGTGTCGATCCTTTCACTTCCATCATTTTCCCTCCGACTTCAACTATACATCGGAACAAAAATCGGCGGGGGGAAATACTCTGGCCTCTCTCACGGTGAATCGATAGATTGATCTAGAATCGCGTGGTCAGATTTGAATCGAGAAAGAAATTGAATCGAGATCAGATTTGGTACCGTTGAGTCTGATGACGATTTCTATCCAACAAGATTGCTGATTAACGAAAAACCCCATGATCTCCATTGAATTGAGTTCTTCGATTTTGATTTTGAGATTTTCGTCTTCGAGGAAGGAGAAAGAGTTTGTTCAGAAAAAAAAAAAATGCGTGTATATACATTAATTAATAAATTAAATTTACTGACGTTATTATTACCGTCGGTTTAATAAACGACTCTAACGTCAGTTACTAGGGTGACGCTATTAAAGTGACGCTACATCACGAATTTCTTGTACATCACCTGACAAGCATGGAAACGACACCGTCTGCGGTTGTCTTAAGGACAATAAAATGCATGTTCAATACAACTCGTATGTATTAGAGCTTGTAGATCGACTCGCCTGAATCAAAACACATACTAAGATCTCTTTATGTAGCCAAGGACAGAACCCTAAAGCTCTTAGGAATCGCAATAGAAAAGAAAATTAAAACAAAAAAGGAATATACCAAACGAATGGTTAAAAAACAAAACATGACGAGCAGGAAAACGCCAACACCGAGCACGTCTTCTTGAAAACCAATAAAGATGCAGTTCATTGGAAACAAACACTGGAAGCCAGAGAGTATCTGTTTTATTTCTCACCTGAATCATTAATCATTCAGTAGTCACATGCTCTAAGAATTCCATATCGGCTAGTAGCTTCATTAGTACATCAGACCATAGGGTCGTCTGAACATCAATACTTCCTTCTTCGATTCCTTGGAAAAGTGCAAGTTTGCCACTAAAGCTATTGCCCGGTCCGCCTTGAACCGCAATCGGTTTCCCCCAACCGAAATCGTTGTTGTACACGTCAAACCGAGGAGAGCTTGCGACTAGCAAAGTATCACAATCCATTTTACTACCAACGCCTGATTTTAGGTTCTTTACATTTATAATCCAATCCTCTGCAAAAGATTTCAACTTTTCATTCGTTTGCGAGCTCACTAATTTATTTATTAGCATAGCAGCCCAACCCAAGCCATGATCTAGCAGCTCTTCCACGGTGGTTGTGGCTTGTGGATTATAGATCATGTTCCCAAAACACTCTTTCTCAAGCGGAGGATTTACCTTCTGCCTCAAGTCCACCGCTAATTTGCAATGCGTCTCTTTTTCTCGGCTCAGACCACTGTGTCTGATGATTGATCTCCACATGTGCGCTGAAACCGCTTGTAGAGATGAGATTTTCAACTCGCTGGAGCCAACCTCGCTGTTGACTTTAGCTTTGAGATCTGAAATATTCTTCTTTGAGAAGCGAAAAACCCTATCTTTCTTAATGGGCACGGAAGAGAGTTCACAGCTTGGTGGTGGCTTCTTTGCCTCTAAAACCGGAATGTGGATCGGATAATCGATCCCATCAAGGAACCATCCTTTGAGTACAAGAGGGGGATGCTCTGACTCTGACTCTGAAGCTGAGCCAGTCGAGCAAATCTTGGACCAAGTGTGCAAGAACCTCCACATCGAAACGCCGTCTGCCACCATGTGGTTGTAACAGTAGCCGATGAAGACGCCGTCCTTCATCTCAGTGACTTGTATAACAAGCAAGGGCTCTGAGACGCCATCAAAGCTCTTGAAGTCGTCAGCGGGGAAGAAGTGTTTTACGTAATCGGGAACAGAGCCATGAGGTTGAAGAAGATCGCTCACCGAGACAGATTTAGCCTCGGCGTGGTCAAATCTAGCGCCAGAGCCATTGCAGTCTATTAAAAACGACACCGTGTTGTCTTCATGATTATACGTTTTCGCAAGACGACCAGCGAAAGGGAAGTAGGTCTCTAAGGCAAGAGAGAGAGAGGCCTTTAGTCGAGAGATGAGATTGAAATCTGGATCCGGTTTGGGATAGATGAGACCTCTCTGAGGATAATCGATACAAAGAAAGTTAAGATCAAATGGAGTGAGGTGGATCTTTGTCTGACTCGATTGGTTTATGTTTTGGGGTTGAACAATGGTTGATGAAATGACACTCACATATTCCATTTTTCTTTTCTTTTCTTTCTAGCGTGAGCTCTAAATCAAGATGAGATTAGAAACTGAAAACTAACGACATAAACAAGCTTATGTTAGCAAGACCTTGACAAAGAAAATTAAACATTTTTTTTCTCTCAATTTGTTTACAGAAAAAAAGATTCCAAAATCTTTCGTCGGGTAAATAAAAAGATTGACATCCAAAAGATCTGCACTATATATGACCATGAGAACCATTTAATCTTAATTTTTTATGAGGTATCTCTGCCCATAATTTACTGACGTTTTTCCTTTCTTTTGTCTTTTTCAACATGTGCTCGTTATATTTTGAAAATATATTTACGTAAAGCCAAGATTATTGAAGGATTTGCATAAGAGACTCTAATAAGCACTAATTATCACAAAATAGCTGTCAGCAATAAAAACATATTATATCTTCATATATCATATTAAGTCTTAAGCTTCATTTTGGCAGAAGATATGTTTTATATTTCTCAAACATACGATCATATAATTGTCACATTCTCCAAAAATTCAACATCAGCCAATAGTAGATTCACAAGTGCATGAGACCATAAGGTCGCATGAACATCAACACTTCCATCTTCAATCCCCCGGAAAAAGCACCAGTCTACCACTTAGACTATTGCTCGGTCCAGCGTGAGGACCGATCGGTTTACCCCAACCGAAATCGTTATCATACACTTGGATTTGGAACCATGGAGAGCTTGTGACCACCACAGAATCATTGATAACCATTCTACTTCCACCACCTAACTTTGGGATCTTACCATTTCTAACCCAATTCTCTGCAAAAGATATAAACTTTTCATCCGTTTGCGACCTCACCATTTTACATATATGCAAAGCAGCCCATCAAAGCCCATTATCAAGCAGGTCCCCAACGGTAGCTGTGGCTATGGCGAGATGGATAAGATTTCCAGAACATTCTATTTGAAGTGGAGGGTTTAATCTCTGCCTCAAATCAACCATTAGTTTGCAATAGGATGAGTCTCTTCTTCACGTCTCATACCATTGTGCCTCATAATTGACCTCCACAAATGTGTTCAAAGTGCTTGTAAAGACGAGATAGTAACGTCACTCGAGCCTATTTCTTCGTTGGCTTTAGCTTTGAGATCTGAAGGATTCTTCTTTGTACAGTGAAAAACTATTTCTTTCGAAGTGGGAACCACAGGAGAAATTTCTTGTCTTGGAGGAGGAGGAGGGGCCACAGTCTCTGAAGCCGGAATATGTATCGGGTAATCGATTCCGTCGAGGAACCATCTTCTGAGAACAAGAGGGTTATCATTCTTATTCTCATCATTAGAGCAAATCTTGGAACAAGCATCGAAGAAGTTCCAGATGGAAGTTCCATCGGCAACCATGTGGTTGTATCCGAAACTAATGAAGACGCCATCTTTCATCTCGGTGACTTGCAACACAAGCAACGGCTCTGTTAGACCGTCGATGCTTTTGAGTTTGATAGATGGGAAGAAACGACTCATGAAATCGAAAACAGATTCACAAGTGCATGAGACCATAAGGTCGCATGAACATCAACACTTCCATCTTCAACCCCTACAAACCATCAGCCAAGCGTAACAAATGTACTACTTCCACAAGGTTTTATAATACATTATAAAATCAAAGAGACAGACAATTGGAGGCCAAAGACTATCTCCCTTTATCTACTTATACAAATTGTTCAAAAGCCAAACACAAACACATTATTCAAAAGCCAAAGCCAAACACATTACACAAATGTATCTACTTCCCTCTTTATCTATTTTGTTTCTCAACTGAAATCATTAATCATTCAGTAGTCACATGCTCTAAAAATTCCACATCGGCTAGTAGTTTCAATAGTACATCATTAGACAACAGCGTCGTCTGAACATCAATACTCCCTTCATCGGTTCCCTGAAAAAGTACAAGTTTGCCACTGGTCCTATTGCTCGGTCCACCTCGAACCGCGATCGGTTTTCCCCAACCGAAATCATTCTTGTACACTTGGAACCAGGGAGAGCTTGAGACAAGTATAGCATCACCATCCATTCTCTTCCCAACACCTGATTTTAGGTTGTTTACTTTTTTAACCACATTTTTAACCCAATCCTCCGCAAAAGATTTCAACATTTCATCCGTTTGCGAGCTCACTAAGTTATTTATTTGCAGAGCAGCCCATCCCAAGCCATGATCCATCAGCTCTTCCACGGTGGTTGTGGCTGGTACTGTATTGTAGATCATGTTCCCAAAACAATCTTTCTTAAGCGGAGGACTTACCCTCTGCCTAAAGTCCACCCCTATTATGCAATACGTTTCTTTATCTCTGCTCAGACCACTGTGTCTGATGACTGATCTCCACATATGCGCTGAAACTGCTTGAAGAGATGATATTTTCAAGTCGCTCGAACTAACCTCGCTGTTGGCTTTAGCTTTGAGATCTGAAACGTTCTTCTTCGTTAAGTGAAAAACGATATCAATGGGCACGGAAGAAAGTTCACGGCTTGGTGGTGGCTTCTTCTCCTCTAAAACCGGAATGTGGATCGGGTATTCAATCCCGTCAAGGAACCATCCTTTAAGAACAAGAGGGGGATGCTGCTCTGACTCTGAAGCTGAACCACTTGAGCAAATCTTGGACCAAGTGTGCATGAAACTCCACATGGAAGCACCGTCTGCCACAAAGTGGTTGTAACAGAAACCAAGGAAGACCCCGTCCTTCATCTCAGTGACTTGTATTGCAAGCAAGGGCTCAAAGACGCCATCAAAGGTCTTGAAGTCGTTAGCGGGGAAGAAGTGCTTCATGAAATCGGGAACAGAGCCATGAGGTTGAAGAAGATCGCTCACCGAGACAGATTTAGCCTCGGCGTGGTCAAATCTAGCGCCAGAGCCATTGCAGTCTATGAAAAACGACACCGTGTTGTCTTCAGGATTATACGTTTTCACAAGACGACCAGCGAAAGGGAAGTAGGTCTCTAAGGCAAGAGAGAGAGAGGCCTTTAGTCGAGAGATGAGATTGAAATCTGGATCGGGTTTGGGATAGATGAGACCTCTCTGAGGATAATCGATACAAAGAAAGTTAAGATCAAACGGAGTGAGGTCGATCTTTGGCTGACTCGATTGGTTTATGTTTTGGGGTTGAACAATGGTTGAAGAAATGACAGTCACATCTCCCATTTTTCTTTTATTTTATTTTCTAGTGTGAGCTCTGAAGCAAGATGAGATTAAGAAGCTAAAAACTAACGGCATAAATAAGCCAATGTGAGCAAGACCTTGACAATAAAAACTAATCCTGTTTCTCTCTTTATTTGTTTACAATAAAAGATGCCAACTATGTTCGGTGGGAAAATAAAAAGAAATTGATTCGAAAGTTTTTAATGTGCACTATGAAGATAAGAAACCATTTAAATCTTAAATCTTTATGAGGTTGTATATATCTCTGTCTACCCTCCAATTCCTGACGGTTTTTTATTTTATTTTCCAACATGTGTTCATTACATTTTAAAACTATATATTTTACGTAGTTTGACCCCAAAAAAATATGTATAATTACGGAAAGCCAAATTTACGCATAACAGCAACTACCTAACACACAATTACGCAAAACTAAGCACTAACTAACACAAAAATAGCTGGCAACAGTGTAATTATTGAAGGATCATACGATTGCAAGAAAAGCACTAACTAAGCACAATTTACATAAGTCCAATTATTGAAGGATAATTGAAACGACACCGTGTCATTGCTCATACGATTCGAGCATTACGGGCAGCTAGTATACAAGCTTGCTCTAACTTACAGGCTCGTTGTGTTTCTGCTTGAAGAGATGAGTTTCCAGGTGTGAGTTGGATCTTTGGCTTACTCGATTGGTTTATGTTTTGGGGTTGAATAAAGGTTGAAGAAATGACACTCACATCTCCCATTTTTCTTTTCAGTGTGAGCTCTAAAAAAAGATGAGATTAAAAAGCTGAAAACTTAACCACATAAATAAGCCAATGTGAGCAAGGCCTCGACTATAAAAAATTAATCAAGTCTTCCTCTCTTAATTTGTTTATAATAAAAAAATGTTTGGTGGGAAAATAAAAAGATTGATTCAAATTTTTTTTTATTGCCACTATGACGATTGGCGATAATTCTTTTAATCATCTCTGCCTACTCTCTAATTACTGTCGTTTTCCTTTTATTTTTTATTTTTCAACATGTGCTCCTTACATTTTAAAAATATATTTACGTACTTTGACCAATATATTTATACGTAAAGCCAAAATTACGCATCTGACACATAATTAAGCACTAACTAAGCACTAATTACCACAAAATAGCTGGCAACAAAATAAAATAAATATTTGTACATAAATCCAACTATTGAAGGATAATTGAAACGACACCGTGGCATTGTTCATACAGACTGCTACTATCTTGTCGCTAAAATCCAAGTTGGGTCTTCCGAAAAGCTTGCTATAAATCACAGGCTCGTTTTGTTATGTGCTTGTAGATCAATGGAATGCATTTGAAGAAAAATTATGTCCCTGTTTAACGGTTATATTTTTTAACCATATCAATCGACATAATTTATACGTCAGACCATAGTATCCGCCTAGTAGATGTACTAGAACAATAATAACAGTCAATAGGAGTCGCGTGCGTAAAAATGTTAGAATCTATAAACCAGTAATAGTTGAGTTAAAAAGTTCTAACGAATTTTCAAAATTTATCTATCAAAAACAACCATTATAGAATTTTTAATTTATTCTTTCATCTCTAGACAAGTGTGTTAAATTTAAATTAATGCTGCTGTACGTATCACGTAAACGTTGTTCCTTGCATACATTTTAGTACTTTACTAGTCCCAACTGGGCAAATGGCTCATTTAAGAGGGATATATTCATGGTTGGCGACCCCTATGTTTGGGTAGTAGTGATTCTCTCCACAAGGCACTTTCTTATAATCTTGACTGCACTAAAGGTGAACATAACAAATGAACACACTCCGTTTTATATTTCTCAACCATATATACAGTCATATAATATTATTATCACATTCTCCAAAAACTCAACATCAGACAATGGGGTGAACGCGAACTACGTATCCCTTGATTTTCAGAACTTTTGTTACCCCATTTGATTTTTACTGTGTAGTGTGTAGTAATAGCTAATCGATTATTTATAACATATGTATCCATCCAAGTCGGAAAATGGGTATCCTGACAAAGATAAGACAAAAAATAATTATATAATTTTTCTCAGAATATCTTCTATTGAAACCGGTATATACGATTAGGAAAATGGATAACTGAAAGAAAAACAATTTGATACCCAATACACGTCCCGTATTTTTAAAACCGGACCGGTGGATGAGTATTAAGGGTTTTTGTTTCACTCATGTGATATCTCATATCTCACGTCCACAGCCTGAAGGCCTAGAATAAAAATATCCTACTTATGGTATGGCTTGTGAGTTGTGATCTTCAGGTAAGCGAAACATAGTGAAATGTTCGATAAAAAAAGACATGGAAAGAGACATACAATGGAACCCAAAGACTATCCCCCTATTTTTCTGTTTTATTTCTTAACTGAATCTTTTAATCAGTCACATGCTCTAAAAAATTTACATCGGCTAGTAGTTTCATTAGTACATCAGACCATAGCGTCGTCTGAACATCAATACTTCCTTCTTCGGTTCCCGGAAACATTACAAGTTTGCCATTGGTCCTATTGCTCGGTCCAGCTCGAACTCCGATCGGTTTGCCCCAACCGAAATCGTTGTTGTACACTTGGAACCGAGGAGAGCTTGTGACAAGTATAGTATCATCACCACCCATTCTACACCCAACGCCTGATTCTAGCTTCTTTACATTTCTAACCCAATCCTCTGCAAAAGATTTCAACTTTTCATTCGTTTGAGATCTCACTAACTCATTTATCTGCAGAGCAGCCCAACCCAAGCCACGATCCAGCAAGTCTTCCACGGTGGTTGTGGCTGGTACCGGTGTATTATAGACCATGTTCCCAAAACACTCTTTCTCAAGCGGAGGGTTTACCCTCTGCCTCAAGTCAACCGCTACTTTGCAATGCGTCGCTCCTCCTTCTCGGCTCAGACCACTATGTCTGACGATTGATCTCCACATGTGCGCTGAAACCGCTTGAAGAGATGAGATTGTCATGTCACTGGAGTCAACCTCGCTGTTGGCTTTTGCTTTGAGATCTGAAATATTCTTCTTTGAGAAATGAAAAACCCTATCTTTTGTAAAGCGCACGAAAGAAAGTTCACGGCTTGGTGGGGGTGGCCTTTTTGCCTCTGAAACCGGAATGTGGATCGGGTAATCGATACCCTTGAGGAACCATCCTTTGAGAGCAAGACGGTGAGGCTCTGAAGCTGAACCACTCGAGCAAATCTTGGACCAAGTGTGCAAGAACCTCCACATCGAAGCACCGTCTGCCACCAAGTGGTTGTAACAGAAACCGAGGAAGACTCCGTCCTTCATCTCAGTGACTTGTATAGCAAGCAAGGGCTCTGAGACGCCATCATAGTTCTTGAAGTAGTTAGCGGGGACGAAGTGCTTTATGAAATCAGGAACAGAGCCATTAGGTTGAAGAAGATCGTTCACCGAGATAGATTTAGCATCGGCGTGGTGAAATATAGCGCCAGAGCCATTGCTGTCTATGAAAAACGACACCGAGTCGTCTTCAAGATTCTCGGTTTTCGCAAGACGGCCCGCGAAAGGGAAGTAAATCTCTAAGGCAAGAGAGAGAGAGGCTTTAAGTCGTGAGATGAGATGGAAACCTTGATCCGGTTTGGGAAAGAGAAGACCTCTTTGAGGATAGTCGATATAAAGAAAGTTAAGATCAAATGGAGTGAGATGGATCTTTGTCCGACCAGACTGATCGCTGTTCCGGGTCGAACAATGCTCGACGAGATCAAAACTACTCCTCCTGCCATTTCTCGTCTCTACTCTCTAGGATGAAGCTGTGAAGGAAAACGTAAAACTCGTCCAATCACATTAAAATAATGGTACACTACCCACGTGCCAGATAGCAGAATATAAGAATATCTAAACGTGACAATAATATGAATATGAAATCTTTTACCGTCCACATACCAATAAAACAGGAAGCAAATTTAAAATTTCTTTAATTTATTTTTTGTCGTCAACCAAATCCTATCAAAGTACTCTACGTAAAGATTTTTCTTTGTCTTGTCCCCTTTCACTAGAATTTTATTGGTTATAGAAGGATTACATGACAAAAGAGAACCATAACAACAAAAGAGATTACAATGATGAATCTCAACCTCTACAAAGAGATGAGGAAGGATTGTTTTGAAGACACATAAAATAATTAATACCATTTATAGTGTTAACTTCTACAACTACTTTCTACGAACGTGATGTGTTTACCTTGACTCTAAATTGATCCAGCGGTGGTGAGTTGCAAATAGACGTCAATTCAATTCTTAAAGAAAGTGAAAATTTTAATTGTTTTATTAGTAACCTCGGGTTAATACGGTTTCTGAGTTCACCCGTTTCCGGTTTTTACCCGGTCGGATCCAGTTTGTTCGCCGGGTTAACTACTTACCTTTTTTATAGTGACCCAAACCGAGGATTGATCATGTTCACGGTTAACCGATCTGACCGTCCCGTCCGGATTTGAAAAAAACCCGCTCATAGATCGTTGGGTAAACAAAAACCGCAAGAACCTTTCATTTGCCCACACCAAGAATGACGAGAAAAAAATACTCTAGCCAAAAGCTCTATCCCCAGCTAAAAACAGGACATTTAAGTGATTAGAGAAACCTAACCCCAACTAGGGAAGCTAAGTGCCTAAGTCCAAAAGAGGAAAACCTAAAAAATCCAAAACCCCAAATTTTCAACTTAAAAAAAGAGATCTGAAAAATCTTTTGGTATTATGTAAATCCAAAGTTATTCAAACAGACTATCCAAGAGACGACGTAGCAAGAAGCAAAAGAGATAACAAGGATGCGACATGCTGAGCTAGATAGAGTTGAGGGCTTCAAATATTTGGTGCAATAATTTAAGGAAAGGATAAACTTGGAGAAGAAGTTGATTTTAGTTCCAAGGTCATGAGACGATCTTAGATATAGAGTTTTAGTCCAAACTTAAAAATAGCCAATAGACGTTTGGTGTAATTTGTAAGGAGAGCAGATTAACACCTAGGGGCTGTATTGAACTTGGGATTTGAATTGATTTAGGATGATTTGATTTTTAGAAAGTTTTTAAATGATTTTGTGTGAATCATAAAAGTTGAAGTGATTTTAGTTAAAACGTTCTAAAATTTCATCTAAAACTATGTGATTTGAATGTGATTTGGAATATCTTATTTTTAACAAGAAAATCTCACCAAATCACTCTAAAATCAAGGAAGGTGTATTGAACTTGGGATTTGGAATGATTTAGGGTGATTTGATTTTTATGGTGTTTTTAGATGATTTTGTGTGAATCATAGAATTTCAAGTGATTTTAGTTAAAATATTCTAAAATCCCACCTAAAACCATGTGATTTGAAATCTCTTATTTTTAACAAGGAAAACTCCCCAAATCACTCTAAAATCAAATCTTTCTTTTAAAATCTTTCTTTTAAAAATATTTTCAATAACAGTGGATTTGAAAGTGGATTTTAAAATCACAAATTCAATAACACTGGATTTTAAAAGGGTTTTTAGAATTTAAGTTTAAATAACATTGGATTTGTCATTTTAAAACAAATCATCTTAAATCACTTCAAATCCCTCTTTCAATCCCTACCAAAATATTTCTTTTAAAATCTAATTTTAAAAATATTTCCAATAACAGTGGATTTGAAAGTGGATTTTAAATCACAAGTTCAAAACACTGGATTTTAAAAAAGTTTTTAGAATTCAAGTTTGAATAACAGTTGATTTATTATTTTAATACAAATTACCTTAAATTACTCAAAATACCACTTTCAATACACTCCCCTTAGAGCCGCAGTTGTTAAATCACGGACCTCGAAGCTTTTCCATCTGTAGGCTTATAGTGGTGAGTGTGTATATTCCATCGAATCACATATAGCTAGTGATTTACTGTTACATTTGTTAGGCTAACTGGTCGATGACAATTTAATGTGTCTTAAGAGTTGTGTACTTTTGAAAACTTAGCTTAACAGATTTGTAATGAATAATTGAATAAACCATTGTATTTGGTGCTTTCCAAATGATATATAGAAACTGTGTGTCCTCGAGTTAACTACACTTTTAGTTTTTATGGACAATTTACCAAAAACAGTAAATAATATTATACAATATGGTAGATTCACAAGAATCTTTAAAAAGACTTTAATATGATAACTTGAGCTTGTAGATCAATAATCTGAAAATTTTAACCACAAGCATTTCAAGAAGCAATCAAAGGCTAGTTAATTATAATTCCTTTTTACCAGGTTCACACATTATACAATCAAGATAGACAATGGAAAGAGACAAACACTGGAAGCCAAAGAGAATCTCCCTATTTATCTGTTTTATTTCTCAACTGAATCAAATCAATCATGCAATAGTCACATGCTCTAAAAATTCCACATCCGCTAGTAGCTTCACGAGTACATGAGACCAAAGGGTCGCCTGAACATCAACACTTCCTTCTTCGATTCCCTGAAAAAGTACAAGTTTGCCATTGATACTATTGCCCGGTCCAGATCGAACCGCAATCGGTTTTCCCCAACCGAAATCATTGTCGTACACATCAAACCGGGGAGAGCTTGCGATAACTAAAGTATCACCAACCAGTCTACTCCCAAGGCCTGATTTTAGGTTCTTTACATTTCTAACCCAATCCTCTGCAAAAGATTTCAACTTTTCATTCGTTTGCGATCTCACGAATTTGTTTACTTGCAAAGCAGCCCAACCCAAGCCATGATCCAGCAGCTCTTCCACGGTGGTTGTGGCTGGTGTTGTAGAGATCATATTCCCAAAACAGTTTTTCTCAAGCGGAGGGTTTAGCCTCTGCCTCAAGTCAACCGCTACTTTGCAATGCGTCTGTCCTTCTCGGCTCAGACCACTGTGTCTGATGATTGACCTCCACATATGCGCTGCAACCGCTTGAAGAGTTGAGATTTTCATGTCACCGGAACTAACCTCGCTGTTGGCTTTAGCTTTGAGATCTGAAATGTTCTTCCTTGTGAAGTGAAAAACCTTCTCTTTCGTGATGGGCACGGAAGAAAGTTCACGGCGTGTTGGTGATGGCCTCTTTGCCTCTGAAAACGGAATGTGGATCGGATAATCGATCCCGTTGAGAAACCATCCTTTGAGAACAAGAGGCTGATGCTCTGATTCTGAAATTGAACCACTTGAGCAAATCTTAGACCACGTGTGCATGAAACTCCACATTGAAACGCCGTCTGCCACCATGTGGTTGTAACAGTAACCGATGAAGACTCCGTCCTTCATCTCAGTGACTTGTATAACAAGCAAGGGTTCTGTGACGCCATCAGAGCTCTTGAAGTCGTCAGCGGGGAAGAAGTGTTTAACGAAATCTGGAACACAGCCATGAGGTTGAAGAACATCACTCACCGAGATAGATTTAGCTTCGGCATGGTTAAATCTAGCTCCAGAGCCATCGCAGTCTATGAAAAACGACACCGTGTCGTCTTCAAGATTATACGTTTTCACAAGACGGCCAGCGAAAGGGAAGTAGGTCTTTAAGGCAAGAGAGAGAGATGCTTTAAGTCGAGAGATGAGATGGAAATCTTGATCCGGTTTGGGAAAGAGAAGACCTCTTCGAGGATAATCGATCTGAAGAAGGCTGAGATCAAATGGAGTGAGATGGATCTTTGTCCGACCCGACTGGTCGCTGTTTCCAGGTCGAACAATGCTCGACGAGACTAAAACTACTTCTGTCATTATTGATGTCTCGTCTCTTACTCTGAAGGCTGTCTCGTCTCTTACTCTGAAGGCTGAAGCTGTGGAGGAAAATGTAAAACTCGGCCAATCTAAAATATTGTACCCACACATTAAATTATTAGTACCCTACCCACGTGCCTGAAAGCAGAATCTGATACCAAAAAGGAGGAAGCAAACTTTTTCAGTATTTTTTGTCGTTAAGCAAATCCTGCCTGAAGTACGCAAGGGCTTAAATTATTGGTTTTATAGTTCGTGTAATAGACAATATTCAAGTATTTAGTTAAAATAGACCAATGTACTTACCAATTATAGAAGTTAGGCTTTGACGGAGGATTTCGTTTTGGACAGGTTTTACTTTTATCAGACAAAAATATATTAGCTAGAGGGATGAACGAGTTTTTGAAGATGCTTTAGAGTTTAGATCTTGTGAAGTAGAAGCACGAAAACAGAGGATATGACATGGACTCTCAAGAGCTGACGTGGCTTAGTGATACTGAGCTAGTCCTGGACTTAAATATAATACTTAGAAGTTTGTTCTGCTTATTATTGGGGATTATTAAGTAAGTATTATGAGAAAGTGATGATCTCTCATTAACCTTTACAAGGGTATATATACAACAGCTCATAAGCCCTAGGAGAATATTCTAAGCTTGCTCTACAAGATCGATATCTCTACATAATAGGAAATGTCTCATAACTATAATTTTTTACAGAATAAACCCCCAATACTTATCATAGAGGATCCAGCCGATTTCAGCCCTTTGAGTTTCTAACATCCATAACGCTTCTACAAAGAAACTAATGAGATCAAATACAGCATTGCAAAATATCAGAGACAGCTCCGCATTTTGATATCATATAAGTGAACTTCATCTTTTCAGGTTCCAGAGATAAAAAGATTGGATACTGTTAGTTCTGAATCATGCGGTATGTGCAGACTCCTAGTTGGGGAAGATATGGGACTACGGAAAGCCAAATATTGTCTTTCAAATTCCAATTTGTTGCTCATTCCCCAGCTTCGGCAATAAGCTTATTATCTTTGTAGATGCTTTTCAATGCTTGATTGGCTGCTGTTTACGGGTCGAACAATGCTCGACGATATTAATACTAATGAAAGTGTGAAGAAAAAGTAAAACTCAACAATTAAAATCCTTAAAACTCGGCCACTCTATAACGTAAGGATTCTAAATTATTGAGTTTCTTAATCATACTTTCCTAAACAAATCTCGTGAAACTACCACTTTTTAAAAATTGGTAACAGAAATAGTGAAATACAACCACTTTCTAGTACTTGTCCATATCATGTCCATAGTGTACATACCGGAAAAATTCCATATGTTTTAAACATTTTACAACTTTTACAAAAATGTTACCATGATACGAATATGTCGATACATTGGTGGTTCGTATCATGAACGCTTGCTATATTCAAATTAGTTGTAGAAAGACTATAAATTTAAAAATTATCTTTCATGTAAAAAGTCATCAACATATATACCATATTTTTTTAGAGTATTATTCTCAGTTTTTTTCCTGAAAACATCACACTTTTTACAGAAAATCCAAAAAAAACCACATAAATTATTTTAGCTTTTAAATAACAATCCTCCACAAATTTTTGAATGATATTTTCTGAAATATAAATGGTATTGTTATCTTTCGAAATTATAGGTATTTTGATGATAGTTTAAAAAGAAAAGAAGATGTGGTAATTCAAAAGAGTTCTTAAAAGATGAAAAATAATAAACCACTCAGCATAAACTGGATCTCATAAACCAAAGGGGTAGTAGACCTTGAAGACTGGCTTAATTAAACATCAGACTTCTAAATATAGCGTTTCGTGATTATGTCATAAAAATAAACATTATTTAAATTGACATGCTAGTGTTTATCCAACAACTGACAGATACCAACTAGAAAATCATGAACAGTTGCTTAATTAAGTATTATGTACAGAGTTCGTCTTCCGGGATAAACTTTCAATACAAAGGAGTCCATGACGAAACAGAGGAATCATTCTATAATACATTAATACCATAACCTATCCCCCGGCGTACCGCGTACGATAGCAACAGCCATCGTAGTAAAATATTTTCGTTGTCAATAATATTTTTTTTGAAGAGTCTGTCTATTTTCCCACCAAACCATCATCCGTATTTTCCGGGTCGGGTAGCTTGTTCAAGTCAACCCGCTCCAATAACCCGTCGCCACAATCTCTCTTCTGACTAAAAACGCGGCGGCGGTTGTTGTTCTGCACCGCCGTCCCGATCGCGTCTACCTGAGCTCCGACCTCCGACGCCTTTTCCTTGATCGTCGCCGCCGACATGTCCTCGGCTGCGGATTTCTCGGTACACGGCAGAAGCTCCGGGAAATTGAGCTTAGCGGTGGGTCCTCTGAGGTAGAAAACCGCCGTGTCGTACGCACGCGCCGCCGCCTCGGGAGTAGAGTAAGAGCCGAGCCATAGCCTTGAACGCTTGTTGGGTTCTCGGATCTCCGCCACCCATTTTCCCCATTTCCTCATCCTTATCCCTTTGTATGGTCTTTCTCTCTTCACTGTGCCTGCCAAGTCAGCTGATGTTTCTTCGGCGTCCATGTAGATTCGTACGTTTCTTAATTAGAAGAGGACTTTCGAAGTGGGGTTTAGTTAACCAAGGACATAGTCACAGAGAAGAAATATGTCAGAGAGAGAGAGAGAGAGAGAGAGAGAGAAGTTATAGTTGGAGGAGAAAATTCCAAAATCCAAGACGCGTCGCGCGTTATTTATAGTTGAAATTGTGTTTGGATTAGTAAAAGCATAGAAATGTTAATATTTGATTATATGTTAGTAAATTGAGGCTAAATGAAAGTATACAAAATTGGATGAGAAATATGTGCTTGTGATAGGCCCTAGAAAAGTCGTGGAGATTGGCGGACACGTAATTGTTTATTTTGTTTTTGTCGACAGCGGACACGTATTAAACTTGTTGAACTCGTTATGATCCAAAATTTCCAGTTATTTTCCTTACGGATGTATAAGTAACGCATGTCTCTATGTAAAATGTTGGAAGAATCATCGTATTAAGCTGTTAAACTCGTTATTTTATTTAAGAGCTTGTGTTAATGTAGCCATTTTATCTTTTACCAGGTATCATAATTTTTATCACATTTTTTTTGTTTCAATCACCGTCTCTGTAGCCGCTAAAAAATATTAAACGTGGACTAATGGTGGTAACAGCAGCATGCACGCTGAGTTTTTACGTTAAAACGAAAGATATTTAAGAAAAATAAAAAGACATCGAAGGGTCGACCATGGAGTATCTATATAGTTATATTAATATACGCGTACGTACGTGTACACGTCAGAAAAAGAGGAGGAGGACATAAAAAATGGGATTTATGGCGGTAGTCGGTGGCTGGATACCGTTAGGAATTGACTTTATGTTTACGTAAATGATGACACGTATTGCTTATTTCTCCCTTTTGTCCCTTTGCTTTCCCGTGACTCCACTTTGGAATTACACTGCATATATTGATATTGATACAATGCAGGGACAATTTCGATATTTTGCTCTATTGCGGATTTCGATTTTGTGCGGCTCTCCATTTCAGGACTTTAGGCCATGATTATTGGTAGATCTTAGGAAGTTTCTTAGACAAATTAATGAATTTTTTTAAATCAAAAAGAAAAAGGAAAAAAGAAAAGTTTCTTATATAAGATGTTTTAAGAAACGAATCTTGTGTTTATGTTCCTTTCTCTTTCCTCTTTTTTTATTTTCTCTCTCTTCTTCTTCTCTCTTTCTTAAAATAATATTAACTAAGATACAATTTTAGTTTCTTCCAATAATCATGCTCTTAGCGTACACTGCTAGTCTGCTACGTTCTCCCATGCTTATTATACACGAGGGCGGCCTATTTCCATTATGTTACTGTTTTTAATTATTGTGTTTTTGTTACTTTATGTTTTATCCCTTAAAATAATTACAAAAGTACTTTACCGACATTTATAATTTAGTAGTATAGTTTATAACGAATTCCATATTTAGAGCAGAGCGAGGGACAAAAAGAAGATTACTTTAATTAGAGCAGAGCGAGGGACAAAAAGAAGATTACTTTAATATACCAAAAATTGTTTATACTTTAAATACTTATGTATCTCAGTTGAATAATTAGTGCTAGAAGATCATCATCTCTTATCAAGATAACGTGGCAGCCTCCATTTACTACTCATATCCTTAAAAAATTAGGAATCATTTTGTTTGTTACAGCAATTGTGATTTGGAAGTGTATTGTGCAAGGAATTCTCAACTCTGCTTTCACCAGCGATCGGGGCTACGTTTTGTGCAGTCTGTAGACATTCCAGATCAATATAAATTTATGCAACTGTTTAACTATGTCACGTTTCAAAGTACGTACATGCATCTGAACGAAACCTAAAATATCACTGTCAGCCTCCAAATGCTTCGGCGACTATCATTCTTGCAATTGACAAGTCTATTCAGAATAAGCTTACATTAATCTGTTCGGAAACATATCACAGCTACAACAACCTTTTCTCCATTCGGCTTGACACCATAGTTTAAGAGATTTTTCTCTCACTCTTTATATATCTAACCTTTCCGCTGTTTTAGTTTTATCTTTTGTCAAATAACTTTCGAAATAGTAGCATTTTTATCCAGACTCATCAACGAAATATACAGTACATCACTAAATCTGAAAGGACAAATCTTATATATACAAGAACTTGGTTTAGGAAAAATAGAATAGGACTAGCTAGCGTTAATTGATAAAAGGAAATGTCAAATTAGGAACGATTGCTCTCGTGTTGGGCCTATTAACGTAGATTTGATGATACGATGGGCCTTTTTAATTGACTTTAGTGAGCCCGATTGTATCATGTTGCCTGGTATTTTGACTTTGTGAACGCACAGAGTCACAGACTGCCCTCGAGGAACTTTGCCTAGTGAGGTTTATATATATACCTTTTAGTCTTTGACAACATCAAAGAATTCTGAATTAATTTGCATGTTACCATAATCATATGGAAAATTAACCATGAGTGTTAAGTGTTCACTTACGCTTGCTTAAAGATAAGGTTAAGACAAAGATTATGAATAATCAGAATATGGTGATGACATGAGCTCTAAATGGTCGTTATATTAAGAACGAACATGGCCGAATGATTGATCGAAGGTAATTTGACGAGTTAAATTGGTATATATAATTTAGTTCATTAGTTGTTCAGCATAAACTAAAGCAAGACAAATCGAGAACAAGAACGAACATGGCCGAATATAAACAACAGATGTACCCAATCTTTTTTGAATGAAAAATTCTGAAATATAGGCTTAATTATTAGATTAAAATGTGACATGTATATGAAAAGTTATTTCAATTAGTAATTAAGTAATATATTCACTACTAAATGTTGCCTGGTATTTTGTTCTAAGCTTTACTTTTATTTGTTTGTATTGTGTGTAAAATGAGCAACAATTAAATCAAGAACACGCAACAGTAGTTTAGTTGTACACTGTGACGATTGGATCAGGACAATGGAATCAACTTTTATTCCATAATCGCTATGTCATTGTATTGTTTAAACTAAATGAACAAGCTATCAAACTTACGTAAATTGTCTAAGAAAATGCATTTTCTAGCTAGTTGAATTATAATTTATAGTCATATAGTCATTATCAGTTGGGTTGTTCATAGCGACAACTTAAAAAAAACTATTTAACTACAATAAACTCGTAAGCTAGCAATATTTGAAACATTATACGTTGGCCTAACAACAAATAAATATCATAAAAATTAGGTGCATACATGCAAATGCATTTGAAAATGTTTCAGCATTCTTAATTTCGTTCAATAAACAAAACTCAAAACCTTCAAAACAAGCACCTAACGAAAACCAACATTAGAAGCTATATCAAAGTTTGATGCAGATAATATTGTTTAGCATGAAATAAAGTAACTAATGCAATATAATAAAATTTACAGAGATACGTATAGAAAAGTTTCCACAAAAGAACAACAACAACAACAACCCATGACATCAATTTTGTTTCTTTAATCTCAAGGAACATCGATACCCTTCATTCTACTTAAAAGAACTTCCGAACCCCATCTAAAATATGGATATTCTTGGCGAATTCATCTATGATCCATCATAATTAAGAGCATGTGCAATGCAAATGTGCTTATGAAGTGCTTAACATATATTTTATTATTAAAAATTATGTTAAGCATCTCTGTTAAGAATCTCTGTTTTCTCTGCTCTAATGGGAGAATCTTACTGAGATTGATTAAGAAAAAACAAATTAATTTTATTGTAAATTTTAGTTTTATTTATAAATAAAACATAAAATACATCATTAATTAAAATTTGAAACATACATGTACTTGACATACAAATATTTTAACCATATATTTCGAAAGTAAAAAAATTATATTTTGACAAGTACTGCATGAAGAACATTCATCTTCTTTGTGGATTTTAATCATCTTATCAAGCGTTTACCAAGATTTGGCTTACGGAAATTCCAGGTCTTGAAGAATTATGTCAGTTGTAAATATTGATTAGCGGAAGATTTAGATTTTGGAGACTGACCAAACAGATTGGTGCAAGTCTTTTGACACATGTATCTTGTATGAAACTGCTCGAGGAAACACGTTTAGGCAAAAATGGAATCTGATTTAGTCTTGACACACCAATTATGAATTTGACTTGTAATCTTGCCATCTTATAAAATATACAACATCTGCTCAAGAATGTTCAACTATGAATTAAGCCCTCTCCAAAGTTGTTGGTACAGAGGAAACTGCGGATTATACAGGAAAGAGGCAAAAACTTTAAAGACACCATGCTCTAGCGTTCATGGCTCCTCCCTGAAGATCGCTCCTCTTGCACGGCTCTTTAAGATGCATGCATAGTTGTACAGCTCGGCTGAGAAACCCGACGGTATGTTTTTGCAGGATTTCCAGTCTCATGTTCTGAGCGATTCGTCTGAGATGAGGAAATGATACACTTTTCTCGAGAGAAGTCTTATCCAGCGTTTCATTGCCTACAATCCCATGCATGCATTACCGGTAACATCGCTGTAGAAAGCAACAAGAGAATCAAGCATTAATTGTGAATCATCTCGCTTGGTAAANTATGGGTTTTGTGCAAAAAAACCCGCGAACTAAATTTTTTTTGCAAATTAAACCCTCAATTATATTACGTGCAAGTCAATCCCCTGAACTCCAAAGACACCCGCTATATTTGTCACAAATTTTAAAATATTTTATACAAAAGAACCCGCGAACTATTTTTTTTTTTGCAAA
>OVBJ01001480.1:0-27900 GCA_900406535.1 Noccaea bulbosa | reverse complement strand
AAAGCGTAGAAGCGACGAAATGTTTTAATTGGTGTTCCTTATAAAATGTAAAGCTGCGTACGTGGACAACATAAAGAGGGAAACTAATTAAAGTGAAACCAAGGATTAGAAGAAAATCTCAGAATTTATTTGAATAAATAATTACAACAGAGATGAATATGATTTGATAATAAGGTTCAAATTTTTAGATTAGATCTCACAAGGTTCTTCTTCTTCTTCATCATCTTCCTCCTCCTAATCAATTTGTTTTTTTTCAAATTCGCCATGAAATCGATGCACCACCACAGAGCTCCACTGATCTCTGCTTCTTCATCTTCTTCCTCTTCCTCGCCAAGCCACTCTTTTATCTCTAGACTTCTTCTTCTCCTGACTTTACTTCCAGTCTCCCTCGCCTGTCTCGCATTTATCCTCCAATGGCGAGGCGGTGGGCTTGCCGATCCTGCCTCTGCTTCTGTTGGCTCCTCCACGTCGGTTCCTGGCGGCTCCGATCTCAACCACGAGGTCTTCCCCGGAATGGAGACTGTTTCATCTGTCTCCCCAAAAGCTCACCAATCATCCTCCGACTGCTCAAATCTAGCTCGAAGCTCTGCCCCTTCGTTCCCTTACTATGGTGATTGGAAGTTCGGTGTTGATACTAGTTTAAAGCCTAAGGTAAAAATAAGTTATTGGATCGATCTAGACTTCGATTTTCCATTCTTCTCTTAAATCCAACTCTAATTACTGATCTCTAGAATGGATCATAGATATTCAAAATCCGCATATTGTTTATTGATCAGATCTGTCTTTGAGAAGAAAAAAAAATCACTTTACATTGATGATTAAGATATTGCTATGTTATCTCGTGTTTGCAGATATGTATCACGACTAGCACATCAGCCGGATTGGAGCAGATTCTACCATGGATGTTCTACCACAAGGTTCTAGGCGTCTCCACATTTTTTCTTTTCGTTGAAGGGAAAGCTGCTACGCCCACCATTTCAAAAGTGTTGGAGTCTATTCCCGTGAGTTTCACTATATCTCTCCGGTCCCATTACTTAGCTGTAGGTGTATGTATACCTCTTAGCGTTAGCTCCTTAGTCCTGTAGGTGTAAGTCAGAATAAGATCATTGTATTAAACGTGGTCCGATGTCTCTTCCAGGGGGTTAAGGTAATTTACAGGACAAAAGAGCTTGAGGAGAAGCAAGCAAAGAGGTCAGTAAACTATGCCATTGCATATCTCTACCTCTAGAAGGCACAAAATTTCATGTTTTGGGAATAGTAGCATTGTTGTATCTTCTACTACTGATCAATTGAATGTCTTTTTTTTTTTTTTTTTGCTTCATCAGCCGGATTTGGAATGAGACATGGCTATCTTCTTTCTTTTATAAGCCCTGCAACTATGAGTTATTTGTTAAACAGTCTCTGAACATGGAAATGGCTATTGTCATGGCAAGGGTAAGCAATTTTTATCGACCTTCTTTGGTTGGTTTTTGTTCATGTATCGTGTTATATTCTCATTTTTTTGTTCTTACTAAATATCAGGATGCGGGCATGGACTGGATACTTCATCTTGACACAGATGAGTTAATTTACCCAGCAGGTGCTCGTGAGTACTCATTGAGACGGTTGCTACTTGATGTTCCTCCAAATGTGGATATGGTTATATTTCCAAATTATGTGAGTGACATATGATTCATATTTTCTTACTATCGCTTATTTTCAGCTAGATTTTTGGTGTTAGAGTTCCTTACATGATCTGGGCTTGTGTATGAATAGTTTTTTTGGATTTTGTTCTTCAGGAAAGCAGCGTGGAACGAGATGATGTCAAGGATCCTTTTACTGAGGTATAACCCTGTTTCATCTCTTTTTACCTATGTCGTTAAATTAAGTTGAAGAGCTGCGGTGTCAACATTTTTGGTTTGTTATGTTAGTATTACTTCTG
Source organism: Noccaea bulbosa (assembly GCA_900406535.1). Classification (NCBI taxonomy): domain Eukaryota; kingdom Viridiplantae; phylum Streptophyta; class Magnoliopsida; order Brassicales; family Brassicaceae; genus Noccaea; species Noccaea bulbosa. The sequence goes on along the minus strand of OVBJ01001480.1, from coordinate 25,979 downwards.
AGATATTTATGATGCAAGCAGGTGTCAATGTTCAAGAAGAATTACGATCATCTTCCAAAAGATACATATTTTGGAATGTACAAAGAAGCAACACGAAATAATCCAAATTACTTCTTGACTTATGGTAACGGCAAATCAGTTGCTCGGGTTCAAGATCACCTCCGACCAAATGGAGCACACAGATGGCATAATTACATGAAAACTCCCAAGTATGTACATCAAATATTCAAAGAAGTAAATTTTCTTATTGGTTGAGGAAAGCGATCATACTTTTTTTTGTTAGTCTATTATAGAACCTTTTTAACGAGGGTAACGAAGTTTGCAGTGGAGTGTACTTACGGTTCACAGATCAGTCGATTTCTCTGTTTTGTGAAGCTAATTCATTTTCTGCAATATATGGCAGTGAGATCAAACTGGAGGAGGCTGCTGTCTTACACTACACATATGCCAAATTTTCTGACTTAACATCCAGGCGTGATCGATGTGGCTGTAAGCCTACAAAAGAAGACGTGAAAAGATGCTTTATGTTGGATTTTGATAGATCTGTGAGCATCTTTTCTTAAAATCCCTTGAATTCCTTTAAAATCTGTGTGTTCCACATCCACTTACTATTTTGTGATGCTGATGAACATTGTAGGCATTTATAATTGCGTCAACAGCAACAGAAGAAGAAATGTTAAGCTGGTAAGAGCCTTAGCTGCAGAATTGCATTCTTTCTTTGGTGCTCGTACGATGGAGAACTTTTGACACTCTTTGAATAAGTTGAAACAGTAGTTCATGTCCTATTTTGGTCACAAATAAATAATCCGGTCCTGATACAAAATGTAATGTAACCTGTTTAGGTACCGTGAACACGTTGTGTGGGGCGACAAAGAGGTGAAGACGAAGCTCCTCAGGAAGGGTATTCTGACTCGCATTTATTCGCCAATGGTAAGAAAATACTACTCATCAGCTCATAACATAAATTTCCAAGCACAGTTTTGGAATGTCTGAGTTCTTGTAAGTCAATTTAATTGTAAATGCAGGTTGTGATACAAGCATTGAAAGAGTCTGGTGTTTTCAGCTCGGTGGTCTCATCAGCTTCAACAAATCTTTCAAAGAAAAAATTCTTAGCATCAATTAATAAAAACAACTCATCCAGATCTACTTCATCTGAGACCCTTCCATCGAAGGACAACGAGTCTCAGAGCATCTCGGCAAGGCACCTTCTTGAGACTGAATCAGCCGTCCCTCCTTTATCGCCACCTGGGATGGAACACGCTAGATTTATCACAGAGGATTAACAGGTTTTAGCGCCTTGGCTTCCTCCTTACTCATATTGATACTAGATGCAATGTCAGTGCTGTGTAGCTTTAGGAAGGCACGTGAAGTGGGAGAAGCAAGCGGGGTCTGTGTGATTCTTCCCTATCATCTGTAGCACCGAGAGAGAGAGAGAGAGACATTGGTTTCTTTCATCTCAGTTTTCTCTCGTTCTGCAACTTATGATGGATGGGTTTGCAGCAATTTATATTGCCATTGTTACTTCTATGTAAGTTTATTATTATTATGTACAGCACTTCAAAGCGCAGGCTTGGAGTCCTCGCTTTTTACTACTGAAATCGCCTTATAGCAAGACTGATGTCATGGCCTCTGCAAGGGCCAGACCGCAAGAGTTATACCGTGTATTTCTCGTTTAAAATCTTAATTGGTTTAAATTCTTTCAAATCTTCTCGTTCAAAGTCTTTACGTATATTATGCAGGAGATTTGAATTTTTTTTTCCTGATCCGAGTTTGTAAATCGTAACCAGAAGAGCTAATCATGTTTAAGTTGAACAACTTAAAACTACTCACATTTTAACCAAATCAGATAGTAGAGTGTATAATAAGTGACGTAATGTTTCAAAGAGACATAATGTTTCAAAGAGAAATAACGAAAATAAAACTCAATTAATTCAAACTTCTTTTAAATCAGGAAGTAAGAACACTCCCTCAAACATGAATTATTCAATAAGAAAAAAGAAAAAAGAAAAAAAATGTTGGCCGTCAGAAGGATATAAAATTTGGTTTAGGGATCCTCTCCCTAACTTGAGCAAACAAAAATTTCATCACATCTCAGTTTCTTGCGAGTCTTTTAACTCTTAAACCGCCGCAATTAAAATCAGAAAAAAGGAAAAAGGAGAGCCGATGCTTAGGCACCACCTGATCCGTACTTCTTTCCGAACACAAGCAGCTGCAATTTGTCGTAACCGGAGAGCACACCAGCACCTGCAACAGCACGAAGAATGTTGGCACCAGCTCCCTTGAAGAGTGACTTGGCCCCTTCGTTCTTGAGGATCTGTTTGAATGCATCCATCGAACTCTTGTACTTGACGGCTTCACCTGATGTCATCATCATTCTTCTGCGAACCGTATCAATTGGGTAAGATGCAAGACCTGCACCATTGGTGATGAGCCATCCAAGCGCAAAACTAGCGAAGAAGCTGTCCTGAAATATCCATAAAGATAAAACAACATTAGAAACAATCAAGGCAGGGATAGGATAGGATCTCCAATAATGCCAATTTATGGACTTATCGAGATAAAGTGCACAAACAAACCTGTAAATCTCCAGGGAGAAGGGGCTTCAAAGAGTCGTACAATCCAAAGTAGAGGCCACGGTAGACAATGATACCAACACAGGAGATGTTGAACCCTCTGTAAAGACCAGCAATACCATCCGTCTTGAGTGTCTTTCTGTACACATCGACCAGACCATCGAACTGTCTGCCACCGCCTCCTTTCTTTGCAGCCTTAGCATCATTGGCTAGACGAGTACGTGCATAGTCAAGGGAGTAAACAAAGAGAAGGGAAGAGGCACCAGCTGCTCCTCCAGATCCCAAGTTACCAGCAAACCACTTCCAGTAGCCATCCTTGTCTTTCTTAAAGTTGAAAAGCCTTTTGAAGTAATCTTTGAACGCAAAGTTCAAGGCCTAGCATTGGAAAGAAAGAAAGAAAAATGAGATTAGCATATAATTATTTTTGCCGATAAAACAAAGAGAGAGCGTGAAACTCCAACCAACCTGTGTAGGGAAGTAACGGATGACATTGGCAGTGTTTCCTCTCCATAGAGAACCAAAACCTTCATCTTTAATAGTCCTGCCGAAACAGTCACCAATACCCTTGTAGGGCTGAGAAAGCCTGCCAGCTTTGATCATCTCATCTTGGTTCTGGATCAAAAGCTTAACACGCTCAATAGGAGCAGCGGCGGTCTTTGAGACGGCAGCAGAAACACCACCCATCAAAAAGTCAAGAGCGAAGTTAGTGAACCCTTTCTCTCCTGGAGCTTGGACAAACACAGGAGAAGCAATTGTTGCCATGGCCCGGGATGTGTTAAGAGGACACTGAAATGCAGCGTTGGAGTAGTTTCCATAGGCTGCCTGTCTTTGGTACATAGAAGGCCTCTGGTAACCAACTTGGATGTCTTTGGAAACACTTGAGCGCAGGAACTGGCCAGCAGCTTTCTGCGCGATTGTCGGGTGCTGAACTTGATCAACCATTTTGAACTCTGCAAATTTCAGAAAACCATTGATGAGAATTCAGACGTGTACATAAGCATTGTCATATCATAGAAAAGCTAGGAAATGTACAAGTAAGGTTGTCATGGCCACTGTAGAGAAAGCTTTTGCAAAAAACCAAGGCTACTCGAAACACAGCAGACATTCCAAAATTCTAGTAGAATTAAAATTGTGAAGACGATTCGGATTCCTATCTAACTGCTCTTGAATAAAGAAATTAAAAACATTTTCGAAGCAGAAAAGTTTTACACATCAAACCGAGATTAATAACCCTGGAAGACGATCAAGCAATATCAAAGAGCTTACAAGTTTCAAGAACAGAATTGAAACACAATTTCAGTTAATGGGACCGCAACAACAGATCTAATACATATTGAACAAGAGGCAACGGATCAAAACAATTTCAATGATATGCTTGACACCAACAGATTAAGGAAACGCGGGAAAATTAGATCTACAGAACCAAAACATTAACGATTCGAGTAGGAGCTGAATACAATTCCGAGCGGAATAGCAAAACAATTTCAATTATATGCCTTGACACCCGCAGATTAAGGAAATGCAGAAAAATGAGATCTACAGAACCAAAACATTAACGATTTGAGCAGGAGCTGAATACAATTCCGATCGAAATATCATTATTTCTCACTAAAACAAACAGATCTACAAGACGAAACATGTCGTTTTACCTTATATATCTAATAAAAATACAGATTCATTCGATGAAACTAGAAGAACAATGAGTAGAGGAACAAATGGATTTTAAAGCGACAGAGATCAGAGAGAAACGACTCGTACCTACGACAATCGATGGCTGCGAAAAATCTCTGGAGGGAGGAGACGAAGATGAGAGGCGAAGCAAGGGAGAGATGATTTTCTCTGTGGTGAAGAGGCGAGCTTTGAAAAGAGCAGTTGTTGCCCTTTTATCGCCTCGTCAAATAGGGTCGCAGGCTCGAGCGGTCGTCACTGGCCAGTGTGGACTGGGTTATAATAATCAACTGCAACGCAAGCATTTGGGCCTTCCTGCTGCTGCATATCCGTTGGATTATATCTTTGAAAATATAATCCCATATTGGCCGTTGATTATGTTTACTTTCTTGAAAGAATACTTTTTATTTATTTTCTCGCGATGGTAAGACCTTACTGCTAGCCGTTAGATCTTGTCGCCTTCGTGTTTTTTTTGCGGTAGGAATCTGGAATGTCACTTGGCAATGGCATCGTTGAGGCAACTAGTGGAAAGCCTGGAAGGGTAGCGTGGAATTTTCTTTCGACTCTACGTCTCTACCATACCATACCACCATACCAAGTCAGACAATTTGCAAAAAATTATGGCGACATTTTGAAACAGAATAAAATAAAATCTTTATGTTTTTCAACTTTTTTTATTTTTTTTATTATATAAATATGATATTCGTGAATGTACAGCAAAATAAATTATAGAAATTTCTTTACTCACCTGAAATAGATATAGATTGAATAGTAGTAGTATTTAACCATCTTAATTAGATGAGATATTTTCCATTTAAATAGATTTGATATTATCTTATGATATATTTTTCCTATTTAAAACTCCTTAGCATATCAGTATACGTATATTATATTCTTAACTTTCTCTAAATAAAAAAAACTGAAAAATAAACCTTTTCCCATAATCATCCCATGTGTCCGATTCCGAACGTTTGACACTACCTTCACTCCTTTAATTTGATGTAGATTCTCCGAAAACTTTTTATATCAAAATCATCTTTCTGGCGAAACAAAACATGAAATGTCTTTAAACTTGAACCACATCGTGAGCGTGGGCGAAGTAAAAAGTATGGCTTCCCAAAAATCACGAGCCTTATTATTTATTAATGAACACGAGGAAGTAAAAGTGGCTTATTACAGAATTATACTAGTTTGGAGAGGCTCAGGTGGGAGTGGGACTATTACAGGGAACGACAACCACACCGTCATTACTTGTCGACTACTTCAATCAGACTCGGCTCATAGTCGCTCGGAGCCACAAATCCATGGAGGTTCATCACTGTTGCAGCTACATTCGCAAGCCCAGGTGTCTCCAAATCCTGTCTGAACCTAACTCCTGCTGATAAACCAGGACCTCCTATGGCAATTGGCACCTACACGCACATTCATGTTAACAAATCACACATAACACAACAACCACTTCTGGAAATGAATCTTTCATGCTTACTGGTTTCAGGGTGTGAGAGGTGAGAATCTGAAGGTTTCCTTCCTTATCGAGCAAGGGCTTGCCAGCTTTGTCCCTTTTAACCATGTCCTCCGCATTTCCGTGATCTGCTGTGACCACATATATCCCTCCCACTTGATTGATGGCATCTAGGATTATCTGCAAACGGAGCAAAAACACTTGTGAGTCATTTGCTTATTAAGGCTTGTTTCTCACAATCCAATTTAGTTGAAATCCATACCCTGACAGCAACATCAGCAGCCTCACAGGCCACAACAGTTGCTTGAAGATCACCGGTATGACCCACCATGTCTCCATTTGGCAGGTTAACACGCACCTGAAAAGTCCAATCACACCAAATTCAGAAACCGAAGTCTTTTAATGGGCTGATACAATGTGATAAGATCATACACTTTACCTGGTCAAATTTGCCACTAAGAATAGCATCCCTTGCCTTCTCAGCAATTTCCAGCGCTTTCATCTTTGGCTGGACATTGAATGATATTCCACTATCACTTGGAATCTCAACGTACTGTTCTAGCTTTTCGTTGAAATATCCAGAGCGGTTTCCATTCCAGAAGAAGGTGACATGGCCAAACTTAACAGTCTCACTGAAATACATTTTGCATCGGTCTGTATCTCAGATTTTTATCCATTGCGTTGTAGCATATCTTCAAGTGACTATTCTCATGAAGGAAAAGACAGCTAGGAAATTTCATAAACTAGACCTCTAACCAGCTTATATCACAATTTCATTTCTAGTTCCAGCAAATAAACTAGGTAATTCTCAAAGATTTACACCCTATAAACTATAAAGTAAGAAATTCGTAATTTAAGAACAGCATTAGAAGGCAATGAACCAATGGAACAGAGAAGAGATTCTAAAACTGACCTGCAGGCAAAAGTACGGATGCCATTGTGTGCAAGATATTCACCAGAAGTTCTATCAATCAACGGTGGAGAAACAAGATAATGGCTAGGAAGCTTTAGCTCTCCATCGTATTCGAGCATTCCTGCGTAACGTATCTTTGGGACTCTCACACGATCAAACTTATCGAAATCTTCGTATTCGAGCGCCTTAGCATGCATAACCATCCGATCAGCACGGAAATTGAAAGTAACAACTGCGTCACCATCAACAATTGGACCAACAGCCTTTCCGCTGTCATCAACAATGACAAACGGAGGCAAATACTGGTCGTTCGCACCAGGTTCGGCCCTCAGTGTCTTAACCGCTTCGAGAGCGCTTTTGAATTTATGAGGAGCTTCTCCAAGGACCTGAGCATCCCACCCACGTTTCACTACGGTCCAATCATTCTGCAAGAGAATGAAAGCAGAACTCCGTTAAAGCAGCCGCAGAAATTGAAACCTAAGCCTAATCCATTTCTCAATTAGAAAATGATCTCACAGTCTCGGATTCACACCTCATAACGGTCCATTGTGACACACATACGACCTCCACCAGATGCAATCTGAGCATCAACACCTTTGGAACGTAAATCAGCGAGGTCAGCTTCAAGAGTTTCCACAAAGCCAACACTAGAGCCATCCAAAACATCACGACCATCAGTAAGAATATGGACTCGGATTCTTTTAGCGCCACGTTCTGCTAAACCCTTTAACAGCAGCTGCGCAGAAAACAAAATCAAAACTAAAGAAATTTAGCAACCGCCAAGATTTCAACATGCAGAGAGCTGTAAAAGCAGAATTGGGTACCTGCACTTGATCAAGGCGGGAGTGGACCCCACCGTCGCTAAGAAGTCCGACGAGATGCACAGTGCCTTTCTCGAATGATTCAGAAATGTATTTGAAACCTTCGTCTTCGTAGATTTTTCCGGAAGCAAGGGCGAGATCAACAAGCTTAGCTCCTTGAGCGTAAATTCGACCGGCTCCGAGAGCATTGTGGCCAACTTCACTGTTTCCCATGTCATCTTCGCTGGGAAGACCGACGGCAGTACCGTGGGCTTTGATCAGCCTCCACGTGTCGGGAACGCCCTGTGGAGAAACAAAACCGTCGAAATCCAAAATCGGGGTCTATCGAAATCAACGAAGAATTATGGGGGGAAAAGGAGAAAAATGAAACATACGTTTTTAAGGGAATCCATGGCAGGAGTTGGAGCTTTATGGATGCAATTGTATTGATCAGGTTCAGATTCACCCCATCCATCGAGAACAATCAGTCCGATGGTTTTACCCTTGGGGAGCTTTGGATGGTCCTCAAGTTTCCAGTTAACGTCGCTGGAGCTACCCATAGCTGGATTTAGATTCACTCGCCGGTGAGGAATCGAATGGTAACGACACAGATCTGGGAAGAGAGAGAGAGAGAGACCGGAAGCTTACCAGCGGAGAAACAGAGAGAGCTCAAAGAGTCGTATGGAGATTCGCAGAGACGAAGGGTGATGTGGTGAGGTATGGTGGGTTGAGCTGACAGTGACAGATTAAAAAGAGAAAGTTAAGTCATGACGTGGTGAGCAGGTTAATGGGCTTTTCTTTGGGCTCAAGTTAACACTTTTCAGCCTCCCAAATGAGAGCAAAACGAGAATATTCTAGTTCACTCGTTACGAATGTGCTGGATCATCCATGCGGTATGTAATCTCAACATGCAATACAATAATTAACTACGAACATAAACGAACTGTTAACACAATGATTAGCAACATATTAGGGGACAATAATAAACAGTCCAATCTCTACTGTAATCTTACAAAAGTCGCATGTTCTTTAAATAGAATTTCAAATGGTAGAACTAACCCATCAGTGTATCCAGTGCGATATTTGGAATTTTTTTGTAGTATTTAAAAAAATACGACTGCTGGAACAGAATATTAATAGAGACATCAATTGAGCATATTACAAAAGTTCGAGTGAAAAATTTGATCACTTGCTTCAACTATGAAGTTTAAGATGACATTATCATAAGGCTTGTCATGGGCTAGTAAAAAAGTATTAATGGGCCGAAGGTGATAAGTCAATGGGCCGAAGATATGTAATCTGTAACGTGGTCAAAGTATATTTGTTTTTGATGGCGAGGATAAGGAAAGTATAAATGTTGTTTTACACAGAGATAGAAATACGAAATAGGACGGACAACTGTTACGGCGAAATTGAATGCCGCAATGTATCGATATGATTGGTGGAAATCGAAAGTGAAAAAAAAAAAAAAAAGATATGAATACGAAGCATATTTTATGGAATTGTTTTTTTTTCTAGTTTAATTGGAAAGGAGAAAAATCAGATGAACAGGCTGTATAATTTTGTGAACAAATGGGACTGACGACAACACTGTTCTTCTCCTTTTTGTCCTTTTGGCTCTCTCTCTCTCTCTCTCTCTCTCCTTTTCCACCGGCGACCATTACTCCTCTCTCCTCCGTTTCCCATTGCTGCTGCAAACCCTCATTCCTCGATTTGTTTCTTTCTCTCCTCAATTCTTTCTTTTTAGCTTGAAAGCTACATCAAATTTCACTTTTTTGCCCCTTTGAAGTCTTCACACTCAGACGTGACGGCGACTTTTTACTGAGTCTCACGGCTTTGACTCGCCCTGGGGATTTTTAGCTCCAGAGGCGAAGAATAAGCCTACCAAACAATGGGGTTTCTCTGTAGTCTCCATCTGCTTCTGCTTCTCTCTCTCTGCTCTTATCGTCTTCTCTCTGCTCAATCTCCTCCGACCAATGCGACTTCTTCCTCTCTCGACTCCCTTCTCCAAGATTACTCCTTCAGAGCCTTTGTTCGTCCTCGCACCGGCATTCTCTACGACGCCACCGCACCTTCCAATTTAACCGGGATCAAAATCGCCGCCATGAGACTCAGAAGCGGGAGCTTGAGGAAACGAGGAGTGTCTTCGCTTAAAGAGTTCTCAATCCCTAGAGGCGTAATTGTGAAGCCGTATGTGACAAGGCTCGTCTTGGTTTACCAAAACCTAGCTGATTTCTCCCACTTGTATTACCCTTTGCCCGGTTACGACTACGTAGCCCCTGTGCTGGGTCTTCTCGCTTACGATGCCAAGAATCTCTCCGCGATTAACCTCCCGGAGCTGGAATTAAGAGCGTCCAATGATACAATCAGAATCGATTTCTCTGATCTGGAACGAATCCCGCAAGGCTCTAGCGCTAAGTGCGTTAGCTTCGATTCGCAAGGGAAGCCGAGTTTCAGCGAATCGATCCAACCTGGGAACACATGCGAGACGGATCGTCAGGGACATTTCTCGGTGGTGGTGAAGTCTGTGGAGTCAGCTCCGAGTCCAGCTCCTCCGGAGAGTGAGAAAAAGGGTGGTAAGAAGAAGAGCTCTGGTTCCAATTCCAAGACTTGGATAATCGTTGGGTCGGTGGTAGGTGGATTGATACTGTTGGGGCTTTTGCTGTTTCTGGTTTTGCGGTGTCGGAATTACAAGAAGCAAGAGAAGATGAGGGAGATGGAGAGAGCTGGAGAGACAGGGGAAGCTCTGAGGATGACTCAGGTCGGAGAGACGAGAGCACCGACTGCTACTACTACTCGTACACAACCCATGCTTGAAACTGAATACGCAGCTTAGGAATAAAATTAAAAACCATTGATGCGTTTTGTGTACATCGTCTTCTACATCATCTTCAGTCATCTGTTACTGTCTTTTTTTCTTCTTCTTCAATTATTTTTCCTTTTGGTAAAGTGTTTTCTGATTATTTTTTCGTTGTGGTTAGCAAGTTGAAACTTCCATTTCATCTTGTTTCTCTACGATTAAGAAAATAAGTTATTTTGTTTTTTTCTTTTTCTTTGTGCTCTCAAATCACAACTTTTGGTGGAAGATATGGATTGTTTCTGGAGTACACTCACATTGTTTTTTCTTTCTAACTACTTTTGCTGTAAAGCTTTGATCTCTTTATTTGTAATAATGTCAACATCTTTTGTTTGACAAGCAAACAGCTTAAGAAGTTGATGTTCACAATCACAAATATTCTTCCAAAGGTTGTCCTTGCGATTGAATTGTTTTGTTGTAGCTATGAGCTTCATGAAACTTGTTCATCCTTACCAGGTCTTATATTAGAAGATCACACAATGAACAAAATTAGATTTGGGGAAAAAAAAAGAGCTGAGACATGGAGGATTGATTTGACTGTATTGTAGGGAATCACTTGTTTCTTTATAGTTTTAGCTCTCTATTCTTGAGAAGATGGCTTGCAATGCAGGCCACAAAGGCTGCTTCATGTTGCAACATTTGTGTTTTCATCTAGAATTGTCTTAGTTGCTTGCTCTTCATTAGAAAGTAATCGTGCTCATGTGGATTTTGCATTCTACATTTTAGAAAGAGCCCCATTTTTCACTCCAGGTATGTTGCAATATCAGCGCAGCAACAAATCTTTGCTTTGGACTGATTTGGAAAACAGTTTTGAGTTAAACGTGAATACCTGACTGTATCAACCTGGCGTGGGCCTTGAGCCTTGAGCCTTGAGCCTTGAGCCATGATGCATGTTTCATATCAAGAAACAACAAGGTCAATATCTTCTCTGACTTCTGCAGATATCAGGAGATTCTTAAACAGTTAGGTCCTTTGTCCCATCACTCCAATATCTTAATGTTTGGTTTTTGAAATTAAGATGATGTGTTGTACACTTGTACTGTATTTGTCCCATCATTCCAAAATCATAATGTTTGGTTTTTGAAATCAAGATGATGTGTTGTACTGTATAAGTGCTGTATTAATTGTATTTTAAGGACGTCCTAATAATTTGCCAGTTTGGCCAAAAAGAAACTGTTGTTGTAGAATATTCGTCTCTTTTGCTCTTTTCTGGAATTAGGGTTGAAATGGAACAGAAAGCTTAAAGAGTGATTCAACATGAAAGTAAGGTCTTAACGGTAAAATGAAAACAAGCTTCGTTTTCACTAAAGAGCAAAGAGATTCCTCTTTAGGGTTTGTCTTTCACATTTTATCCTTGCTGGTATTCAGGTGTTAGTTAATCGAATCTTATAGATAAAATAGATTGTGTTCTTTAAACGGTCATAATCTTTTGACTGTGAAGCGTTTTAAGCATGTGAATGAAAAAGGAAAAAAAGGAGAAGTTAGAAGTGAATCTCTGAAGTCATGTTAGTTGGTAAGAGAAATGAAACAAAAATTCCTTTGAACAAAGTAATAAATAAAAGGGTTACGTTACAACAAGAGTGGACCATTTTAAAGAGAGTAAGTAAGAAGAAATGAGCCCACTTGAAAGAGACAGAGCAAGGGGACCCCATGTGAATCTGCAAGCAGAGACAGAGGTTTTGACCGACCTCATTCATCATCCTCCATTATTAGCCACAGACATAAAACCATGTGATTCATCATCACAAGCTTCATTGGACTCTCAACTATCTTCACAATCACATATGTCTATCTATCAACACACACTGTACAATTTAGATACTACCAGCAACAAATTGCACACCTGAAGCTGGTAATTTATGTTTCTATCCGCACAGTCAACCTTTCAAGATATCCATTCACTCACACAGGTGTTACCCAAATGTCATACAACAAATAGAGAAAAGTTGTAAACCAAATGTCATTACAGTCTGAATTTTCAAAGCAGCTTCAAAGCTTTATCCGAATTTGTCTTTAAGAAAAGAAAAAAAAAAAAAAAGTCAAACAGAAATTACAGTATTAGAGTATCCAGCTTCTGGAAGAATACACTTTATTTGTGATCACAACTGTTGTCCTTAAAGCCCCTGCATCACATGATCAACATGTTACTCAGAGTTAATCACTGCCAGAGCTTCACATGACAAAGAAATAAGAAGAGCTCCAAGAACAACTGTCAGTCATTCCTGGACGGGATAAAAAACCACCCTCCACAAGGATCAAGAGGTAAAGAACTAAGCAGAGTGGCTAGGATAATCTATCGAGTACCCAAAACTTAGGATAACATTCATTTCCCTTGAAGAAGAACTTTTCTACATGGAATAGCAACCAAAAGAGCAACCTATAAAGCTAAAAACTGACAAAGAACTAAGCAGTGTTGCATCTGCTTGTGCTTAAGATAACCGATACAGTAGCTATCTCCACAAGGTCAGTCTTATTAAGCTCTAAAAATCAAATTCCTTTCCGAGAGCTCAAAAAGCACGGAGCTTTTCAGTGATCACATATTTAAACCTTTACTGGCACACTAATAGCTTGTGAAAAAGCAAAACTGGTGTAGTGATTTTCAATGTGAAATTCGACTCATGGAAGAAAGAAGGATGTATTTGGTTTTGCCAAAGAGGAGAAAGCTAAGAAAGACCGTAGAGAAGACGGATCGAATAAGAAAAGAGAGAAGGAACACAGACCTGAAGGATAAAAGAAAGAAAGCGGATCATGAAGAAGGAGCTGTGGCTTTCTCCACGACTTTCTTGTCGCGTCTCTCCATTGCAACGTCCCATTCATCGTGCCCAATGTGCTTCGGCTGCTCAATCATCAAACCGAAATTCTGAGTGAATTACCCAAATTTGTATAATTGGGGATCCAAACGGATCAAATCGTGCAAACCCTAAGAGAGAGAGAGAGACGCAAAAATAAAACAAAAAGAGGGAAATTCATACACGGCCATGATAAGCTTTGTGGATGTAGTACTGAGAATTGCCCATGATACAGAGCATCCCTCCGATGATTCCGAGAGGCAGAGCCGCTTCTAGCCACACCAAAGACATCTTTTTTCTTTTTCTTCGTATCTTCTCCTTCTTCCGATCTATCTGTGTTGTTGAGTTACAAGTTAAACCAACAAATCTGAGAGTTGTCACCACTGGAAAAGGTTGTAGGCTTTTTGGGCTTTTTGGGCTATCTGAAATGTCAAAGCCCAATGATACATTTCAATCAAGCGTTTTTTTTTTTTTTTTTTTTTAAATGGATACACGGTCTCGGGGGGGNAATCAAGGGTTTTTTTTTTTTTTTTTTTTTAAATGGATACACGGTCTCGGTGGAGACAGCTCGAGAACCAAGTTTGGGTTAAATGCAAATTGCGTGAAGACAGTAGTAGAGCAAATCCCTCTACCATGTCTGGTCTGTATAATCAGAGCTTCTCACCTTCTAGAGCCGCCTCTCCTCAGATTAGAACCACCTCCGATGTCGACAGGTGCTTCTTCTTCGACTTCTCCTCGTTCTCTTTCTCTCTCTGATGGTTTCTTCTTCAGTGAACTATATAACTTTTTCTCATATGTCTCTAATTATCTCTTTTGTTTTTGCTGGATCTTCTGCAGTCAGTACTTAACTCAGTTGTTAGCAGAGCATCAAAAGCTTGGACCTTTCATGCAAGTCTTACCCATATGTAACCGACTCTTAAATCAAGGTCTCACTCTCTTCTCATTTTTTTCCTTCTTAGATCTATAATTTCTTGTCAATTACCAGTTTCCGTTAGCATCTGTGCCCTCATACTCTCACCAATGAAGATAGGCAGTGAATTTTTTCTTTGGTAGCTTATGAAGCATTGGTAGTAAAGCTTCCAGACTAGATTAAGGTGTAAAAGTAAATTTAAAGATCATGTAATTGAAGAACCATGACTGACTTAAGTAGTTTGGGGAAAATCAAGCTGGCTGCTACATTTCACAGTCCCATTTGGTGATATGATCTCTGTTAGAATTAGTATCATGACATTTCTCATGTTTTTTGTTGTGCAGAAATCATGCGGGTAACCGGAATGATGTCGAACCAAGGGTTCACCGATTTTGATAGGTTGCGGCATCGAAGCCCTAGTCCAATGGCTTCACCGAATCATATGTCTAATGTTCCCGGTGCTAGATTAGGTGGTTGGAACGGTCTCCCACCCGAGGTAGCCAGTTTCTTTCAAATTTTGTGTTTTTTTCAGAGCTTCTGTTTGTGAAAGAACCGTCCTTTTCATCCCCGATTCTGGTTAATAGAAGATAGAAAATTTCTTAACAGAGGATTGTGGTTAAGACACAGTTGCGCATGAAATATGTAGGGATGGCTCATGTATTCTTTTGTTGGAGGAGCCTAATATTCCTACTGCAAGGAATATAAGGTATGAGTTTTAGCTCTCCATCTCCCTCTTTGAATATGTGGTGCCATCTCTAGTCTATAGATCAAGATTTAGAAGTAATTCTTATAGAAAATCCCTTTGGAGCTCTAAGTGGAACCTTTTTGGTTCTTGTAGAGACCCTGTAAACCCTTTCTCTAGCCTGAGATAATATACGAGTTTCAATTCCAGTTACTCATTTCACAAGTCTAATGAAAAATGTAACCTTTTTTTTATGTCTTGTAGAGAATAGGTGGACATCATGGAATGGCAATGGAGTGGCAAGGTGCGCCTCCTAGCCCAAGTTCATACACAGTGAAGCGTATCTTGCGTCTTGATCTTCCAGTTGATACCTATCCGACTGTAAGTTTCAAGGAAGTTGTTTTCTTGGAGACAGTAAATTTCAGGTGAATAACCATTTCTTCTACTCTTGATTTGTTAGTTCAATTTTGTTGGAAGGCTTTTGGGTCCTAGAGGGAACTCGTTGAAGCGTGTGGAAGCAACTACGGGCTGCCGTGTGTATATTAGAGGGAAAGGATCAATCAAGGACCCTGACAAAGTAAGTGATGCCTACATTTTACTCTGTTTCCCCCACCAATCGTCTTTTCCAAATTTGTGTTCATCTTTTGCTTTTGATATGTTTTGGCAATAGGAAGAGAAACTGAAAGGGAAGCCTGGCTATGAGCATCTCAATGAGCAGCTGCATATCCTCATTGAAGCTGATCTTCCTGGTGATATAGTAGACTTAAAGCTGCGACAGGCCCAAGAAATCATCGAGGAGTTGGTCAAACCTGTGGTATGTGTTTTGGCCTACTTGTCCTCTATTGCTTTTGAAGTTTGGCACATAGTAGTAAGTGATTCTTTTGTCGCAGGATGAGTCGCAGGACTACATCAAGAGGCAGCAGTTGCGAGAGCTTGCGTTAATAAACTCAAACCTGAGAGAAAACAGTCCAGGTCCGAGCGGTAGTGTCTCTCCTTTCAATTCGAATGCAATGAAACGCCCAAAAACAGGAAGCTGAGGAGAGCAGGTGAAGAGTATATGTGTATGTGTATAACTGGCCTAGTGGTGTTGGTCGAGTCTGTTCTTGGTTCTTCTGCTTAAGCCTCTCTGATCCACAGAGTGATTCTTAAGCACAACGCACCAAGAGAAAACACTTAAGGACAAAAGAAAGAATGTGATGCATTTGTAACCATTAAGATAGATTCGTTTGGATTTATTCATGTGTTGAAGTAGTTGTATTCTTGATTTTGGATTTGAGAACTAATTACGTATATATATTGGGATAGATAGCTCTGCCAATGGAGTAATCTCTCANAATCTCTCATGTTTTTTTTTTTTTTTTTTTGTCTTTTGGTAAGCAAATTGAGTACGGACTAGAAGAGACCAAAACAAGAATCTTTACGTTTGTCTTGTGAAAGCTTTCGTCTTTTTGTAGTTTCCATCACTTTTGACCAGAACAAACCAAAAAACTGAATCCCATAAAAGAGAGAACAACAATGTTGGTGTGGTGGTGGGTGAAGTAGTAGTTGGTGAAGTAGTTTAGACTAGTGTTGTGCCACGTGGGGCTCAGCTGCAGCTTTAAGTTTCGCAGGTGGGAATGGGACCCTCCTCCATTGATATTGATTTTGATTTTGATTTTGATTGTTTCTATAAAAAAAGAAAGGGTTTTTAAAAGCCAGAGCCTGCTGCTCTCTCTGTCTCTGCACGCCGTGATTCCATCGAATATCTTACAGATCTCAGATCTCACAGGTCAGCTTCTCTACTCACCATTCCGAAGTGATTCGTTGAGAAGATGGCGGCTATTGCGCGTCTTCACTTGTCGGCGAAATCGAATCAGAGCAGTCTGCCATCGCCGAGAGTGACCAACCTCTCTCGCGATCCAAGGACTATAGTCTCGTTTCCACGAAATGGATCGGTTTCTTCTTCACTCCACACAAACTTGTCATCTCCGAACCTCGCTGTTCCATGCGCCGGAGGTGGCGGTGGAAACTTCGGTAATCCAGGTTCAGGTGGTGGAACCGGAGGAGGAGGAGGCGGTGATTATGGAGGCTCAAGCGGCGGCGGAGAAGAAGAAAAAGGATCGTCCTCATGGGGACCGATAGGTATGTTCATCGAAGGATGGCGATCACGAGTCGCAGCTGATCCTCAGTTCCCTTTCAAGGTACTAATGGAAGAGCTCGTTGGAGTTAGCGCCAACGTTCTCGGTGACATGGCGTCACGCCCAAATTTCGGATTGAACGAGCTAGATTTCGTCTTTTCCACTCTCGTCGTAGGTTCGATTCTGAATTTCACGCTCATGTACCTCTTAGCTCCCTCTGCAGCATCTGCTGGCTCCTCCAATCTGTTGCCTGGAATCTTTAGAAGCTGTCCTGCAAGCCATATGTTTGAGCAGGGAAGCTTCACGGTTATGAACCGTTTCGGGACTCTTGTGTACAAGGGAGTGGTGTTTGCTGCGGTAGGTTTAGCTGCAGGTCTCGTTGGAACCGCCATCTCTAACGGGTTGATCATGCTGAGGAAGAAGATGGACCCGAGCTTCGAAACGCCGAACAAACCGCCGCCGACGCTGCTGAATTCGTTGACGTGGGCAACGCATATGGGAGTGAGCGCAAATGTGAGGTACCAAACGCTGAATGGTGCTGAGTTCTTGATGGAAAAAGGGTTGCCTCCGTTGGTGTTTAAGACGGGTGTGGTGGCTTTGAGGGTTGTGAACAATCTTTTGGGAGGAATGTCGTTTGTTGTGCTGGCGAGGATGACTGGATCACAGTCTGTGGTGGAGGAGGAGGCGGAGACGGAGGTTTCCGTGAAGGAGAAAGATGATTGAGTCTCGTCTTGATAGAGTTTTTCTGTATTTTTTTTTGGTTCCTCTGTTGTTTTCTGTTGTTTATAGGTATAAGGCGCAAGAGGCATCTTCTTGTTCTCGAGTTGAAACCTTTTTCTTTCACGTTCTTACTTACAAAAGCAGAAGACATTGTTCTGGTATCTGTTTGATTAAATAAGACAAATTCACTTTTAAGGTTCATCTTAATATTTGGATGTCATCGTTGGGCACAAACTCTACTTATCGGATATGTTAACTTCATTCTGACTATCTGAATCTGCCAAAGCAGCTAGGAGTCAAGCTTAAGAAGAATCAGATAAAACAAAGATGAATCCTTACAACAGTGGAAGAAGCATCAAGACATTTGAACTTGGAAAGCACAGAAGCAAAAGAGACCAAGGAGTTGATTTGGACCATCTTTGGTCATGTTTTACGCTAAAAAGAAAAATCAACAATGGTGGTGGTGGTAGGCATGTTTTTGTTGGTGAAGTAGTTGGCACGTGAGGGTTCAGACACTTCTTTAGTTTCCACACGTGGGAAATGAGCCGATTGTTTGTTTGTGAAAAAATTAGGGTTTTAAAAGGGTAGATGAGGTTCCTCCATTTTCGGTTTTCACCAAACACACTGCCTGTCTGCCGGGTTTCTGTCCTAACATCATTCTAAAGGGACGCCATTTTCGATTTTGGGAGAGGATCACAGATCTTCCTGTGTTGAGAGAAGATGGCGGCTATTGCGCGTCTTCACTTGTCGGCGAAATCGAATCAGAGCAGTCTGCCACCGCCGAGAGTGATCAACCTCTCTCGCGATCCAACGAATAGAGTTTCGTTTCCACGAAATGGATCGGTTTGTTCACTCCACACCAACTTTTCATCTCCGAATCTCGCGATTCCATGCGCCGGAGGTGGTGGGGGAAACTTCAGTAATTCAGGCTCAGGTGGTGGAAGCGGCGGAGGTGGTGGAAGCGGCGGAGGAGGAGAAGCAGAAGGAGGATCGTCTTCATGGGGACCAGTAGGGATGTTCATCGAAGGATGGAGATCACGAGTTACAGCTGATCCTCAGTTTCCTTTCAAGGTACTAATGGAAGAGCTTGTTGGAGTCAGCGCATGTGTCCTTGGAGACATGGCGTCACGCCCGAATTTCGGATTGAACGAGCTCGATTTCGTCTTCTCCACTCTCATCGTAGGTTCGATTCTGAATTTCACACTCATGTACCTCTTAGCTCCCACCGCAGCAACAGTTGGCTTATCCCAGAGCTTACCTGGAATCTTTAGAAACTGTCCTTCGAGCCATATGTTTGAGCAGGGCAGCTTCACGGTTATGAACCGTTTCGGGACTCTTGTGTACAAGGGAATGGTTTTCGCCACTGTAGGGTTAGCTGCAGGTCTCGTGGGGACAGCCATCTCTAACGGGTTGATCATGCTGAGGAAGAAGATGGACCCGAGTTTTGAAACACCGAACAAACCGCCACCGACTGTGCTAAATTCGTTAACTTGGGCGACGCACATGGGTGTGAGCGCCAATGTGAGGTACCAGACGTTGAATGGGATTGAGTTCTTGCTAGCAAAGGTGTTGCCGCCTGTGGTTTTCAAGACAGGTGTGGTGGCTTTGAGGTGTGCGAACAATGTTGTGGGAGGAATGTCGTTTGTTGTGCTGGCGAGAATTACTGGAGCACAGTCGGTGGAGGAGAAGACAGAGACGTCAGTGGGGGAGAAGATAGAGATTTCAGTGAAGGAGAAGGATGTTTGATTCTCATTTTGGAGTTCCTCTGTGTTTTCCGTTGTTCATAGGCACATCTTGAGTTTGAAAACCTTTGTTAAGCGCGCAGTTTTCCCAGGAGGCTTAGTTCTGGTATGTTTAAATTGAATAAGACAAGTCCGTTTTTAGGGCCAATTCTACGGCCATGTTTACTGTTTTCTTTATCAACGTTACCAAGAAAATAAATTCAATGAAGAAGCTTCAGATTGCGAGCGAATTGTTCAGATAAACTGATACTTTTATAAATCAGTTAAAAAACTAGTAAGAGAAAGCTGCGGGAAGACACAGAAACGCAGCCGTGGCGGCTACTTCTTCTGGCTCTCCAGCACGGCGCATAGGTATATTTGGGGCTATAGTCTTAGCAAACTCATCTCCAAGTATAAACTGGACCGTTCCATTATCAAAACAAGAACCAATTCAATTTACATGAGATTCAAGATTGTAAAAGAAAAGAGTCTTACGGTTTCAGCTGCAGAAGTAGCAATGACTCCAGGAGCAATGGAGTTAGCCCTTATGTTGTCGCAAGCCCATTCGCACGCTAAGTTCCTCGCAAGCTGGCTTATAGCTCCTTTGGTTGCACCATAGATGGAACCTACGCTACAAGACACAAGTCCAGCAACAGAGGAGATGAAGACGATGCTCCCAGATCCAGAGGAAGTGGATGAGCAAGCTGGCTCAAATGGTATGAAGATTCCAAATTTGTTGAGATTTGATATGAGAAATCTTCTGCTGTGTATTCTGTCGTTGGCTTTGTCACACATGTCCCCACATTGTTTAGCTAAGTAACAGATCCAAAACACAAGTTAATCATCTATTCCTGTAAAGTAGTTTATGACTGTTGGTGAAAAATAGAAGAAGACGTACGAAGATGTTGAGACTTCCTTCAAAGAGAGAAGAGACGTGTTGCATCAGTTTCTCTCTCTCGGCACGGGACGATATATCACAGACCGAGCCTGTGACATGAAATCCTTTCGTTTCCCATTCTATTAAACACTGATTAAGCTGAGTTTCGTCTCTGGAACACGTGTGAATTCTTGCTCCAAGGCTTGCAAGTTCCTCCGATATAGCATGCCTAGAGAATGGTCAACAAGGTTTGAATAATATGTAAATAGCAGCTGATAGATGCATGTTTAAGCAAATAAAGGTTTTGTTGCTTGTATAATGCAAGAACTTGAGACTTGGAAGCCAAACCCGATTCCTTTGGTTCCTCCGGTGACAAGAGCGTTCATTCCTTGAAGACTCCATGTCTTGTCTCTGATGCTCTCTTCTGCTCTAGCCATTTTGTTGTATATATGTTTCTGTTTGCTCTACTCTAACGTGGAAATGGGTATATATAGTGTTACGAGGTCACGAGCAATTGAACGAAGGTACGATGTCGTAGTAAGTGACGTGGTGACGCTGTTAGTGGTTGTTGGTAGACAAATTAAAGGTCATAGAAAACATAAGAATTGATCCAGTTTTAATTGGGGAAAAGTGATGACGTAACTAATGATGCGTCTTCCATTATCAAGGTTGTTAACTAATAATAGATTTATGCGTAGTGGGACGTAAGTGATGATGGGTCTCCAGTTAATCTCGATTCACTATCAAGGTTGTTCGCTACTCAATTCGATAGCAAAGAAATAAATCAATCTCTGGTAATATAAATAATTGTCAAAAAGTGTAGCTGTTGTTTTGCTGCTTTTTGTTTTAAGATTCCAGTAGATTAGCTCTAAAGAAAGCCATGTCTACTTTGATCTCAAACCAGACATATGTCCAAATTAACATTACAAGACACTCTTTTCCATTCCATTCACCCTACAATCCGACAAGTTTTGTATAGACACACGAGTTAAAGGATATGAAGTTTATATATATCTTACAACATAGAATCAGAGAGTGTGTTGTTCACAAGAGAAGGCTCTTACTTTCATGAATCAATCATCTAACAGCCTCTGGTGCAGAATTGCAGTAAGGTGTGTGCAAGCAGACCAGTCTTGTGAAAGTCAGACACACAACGGCAAACATTACTCCCAGCACCATTCCCACACTTCCTTTCCTTCTCTCTAACCTCACCGCTCTCCTTATCACCTGCCAGAAGGTGGGCAATAATCCACCGCATGCCACCACCATCACGTGGTCCAGTCCACTGTAATCTATCCCGGCTAGTATAGACCCTATGGCTGATACAGGTCCAACAAAACCGATCAAAGCTGCTGCTGCAAGAGCCGCGTGCCAGCTGTCTGTAGCCCCAAAGACGCAGCTTGCAACCGCTGTACCTCTTGGGAGCCCGTGTAGGGAAACCGGGAGTACCATGTGTCTGCCGAGCCCGTAAGCCTTTGGAGCAGCGACTCCAAGAGCTAGCCCCTCGGCTAGTGCGTGGAACCCAACGGCTCCACACGCTAACAATGATTGGAGTGTTATCGCACTGGTTGGGAAATTGGTTACTGGGGTTATTAAAGTGCCAGCCCGGGACTTTTTCCGGCAAGTTATATTCAGGATGGTCGAGCTCGCTAAATGGGCTAGTCCGGCTCCAACTGCAAGTAGACTAACCAGAGGGATGAATCCCATTTTTGCGGATAGCAGAAGTTGAAGCGGACGCCAAAGACCGAGGACAAAGGCAATGCCTGAGGCTACTCCCATGAGAAGGGCGTGCTGGAGACGGAAGGTTAGTGCCGATGCAACCAGAAATACGCCCCCAAGCAATGGACCCAGACCAAAGAGGAGTGAAACGAAGAAGCCAGAAGCATCCTCTGAGCTACAGAATGGAAAAAATCAAGCTTTAGTTGTATATAAGAACCAATCGAATGCATCGGCGTATAACTATTACTAGAACTCCATTTTTTTACTTGTAATCATGCGTGAAACTCTCGAAAAGAGTGCTAAGAGCTTCCATAGATGCTACTGATATTGTGGCTGCAGATGCCACTTGTGACGGAGACGCTTCCTGTTGTCGTTACAAAGAAGGAAGACAAATCAGTATAGTTAGTGAAATCTGCATCTTCCTCAAATACAAACATCAACATTGACTTCACAAATCACCTTGAATGCATCAGGAAGCACTTCAGCAACAACCATCCAAATCATACATCCAGCAGCAAATCCAGTGCAAAAGGGCAAAAACTTGCTAAACGCATCAGCGCATAAGAAAGCTGGGACTGCGACGATAGGCTGGTAAAGAATACAGAGAAGAAGAAAAAATACGTTAACTGTTATGTTAACAAAGATATCAGATCACAGAACATAATAAGATTACCTGAGGTAAGGATGTTATTATACTCCAGAGCATGGCATTTTGTGGAGAAACACCCCTTGACGCCAGCACCATGCTAACAGCCAACCCTTCTGGGATGTTGTGAACGGCTATGGCCAAAGTGACCAGAAGCCCTTGAGGAAAGCCCTTTGAACCAGCGAACGATACACCAACCCCTGATCCCTCACCGAAAGAATGAAGTGTCATAATTCCTATGACGAGAACAACTTTTGCTGCATCTGCCCCTTTAATATCCAGCATGCTAACTTCCCCATATTGTTCAAGAAACTGTACAAAAATACAGGTGTTTACGATAAAGTATTTCAATCTTGAGATTTCCTTCAGCTTGGCTGACAGCTAATGTAAGAGGAAACTAGAAAAAAAAGACAAGAATTTATCGGTGTGCAGAGTCTAAACGTAACAATATTCTACAACTCTGAGGTTAATGATAAAAAGGAAACTACAGAGAAATAGGTTTCTGTGTTCTGCCAACACATGAGATTTAATTTTCAAAATATCATGCAAATCAGTAACTAGGTGAAAGACAGCCAAAGAATCAGTTTCAAGTTACCTGCTTGCAGAGCCAAATGAACAAAGCACCGGCTAGAATCCCGATAACAACCCAGTTACCAGAACCATGCTCCTCGCCCTCTTTTATAAGATCAAAGCTAGCGGCCAACATCACACCAGCCGCCATGCCATTGCATATTCCAGCCCATTGTGGGTCAAGCTCAACAAAGAAGAAGGGCACTGCACCTAACCCAGTGGCAGCAGCCATCGCCAAGGTGAACAACGCAACTGTTGAGACCGAAACTTTGTTGGGACTGCCTCTCTTCTCACCCATTCCAATGTCATGTAAGGTCTTCTCTACACCACTTCCGTCTATAACATTTCGTCCCATGTCGCCATGAGGGGCGGCTCTTATTTTATGTGAATTTGCGTCGGTGTTCCCAATGAATACAACAACAAATAAGAATAGAAGCAGCAGGAGTCGTTTGCAGCCTGAATTCATCATTCTGATGCTGAAAGTTACTTCAAGCAGGCTTTCTCTTTACAAGAGATTAGAGAAAACTCTCACTAATTTATAGGAAACCAAATAAACTCCGAGGCTTTGTAGAATCAAAACTGCATCAAGAGGAGGTAACTGTTTCCTGTTTAACACATCACAAGAACGAATTTTTCAACTCAGCAATTGTAAATGGGAAAAACAAAATTCAATGAGCATATAATGCCGCGTTTAATAGATCAGGAGAACGGAATTCAAACTCATCAATTTTATGTTCCCAATGCACTAGATTTATTCAAATATCGTGTTTTGGTCAAATACGAAATTCTAAACGCATTAAACCAATTTGCAGAGAGAAATAATAATATCATCATCTAAAACCTAAAACTTTGTAAGTAAAGGAAACGGAGAACAACAAAGCAACAATCTTTATCACCCATAGTTCCTACAGAATCGTTCCCATTCTCCTACCAATGGACAAACGCGATAAGAGTCTCTGATTTCTAAAACCCGCTTATCAAATTAGCAATTTGCGAACCCAATTCGCAGAGATTGGCGATTCGATCTACCACTCAAGATGATTTATTTAGACCATCCAAGCAACATTTGTTCTACCACGAACCCAGATCAATGCCAGTACAGAAAAGGGATCGCAAAACTTACCAGCACAGGAAGAATCTGTGCACAACAAATGGTGGATCCTTTGTAGATGAGAAAACTCCAGCCGGTGAAGAAGATTTGGAGATGTGGTCAAATGGGATGAAAAGATTTGGACAAACAAAAGAAAGGAAAAAAATCCCTACTGCTTCCGATCCCTTTCTCGCTTAGGAGACTTTGGGATAAATCATGGAAGTCAAATTTAATCAACGAAAAAGCCCTCAAACTTATACATTTTTANCCCCCCCCCCCCCCAAGTTTGCTAATCTCCCAAAACAGTCGGTAGTTTTGTAAAAAGATAAAATTGACGTCCACTATCTTAGGTTCGAGGTAGGGCATACTCGGATCGGTTCCGGCTCGATTATTCGATTCTGGGTCTAACGAATATTTAAATTATTTATATAAATAGAAACCATTATAATTCCGGGTCCTTTTCTTCCAGGTCCGAATCGTTTTCAGGTATCCAAACTTTTTTTTTTGGTTTTATACCCAAACTTTAGCAATAAAAAATAAAATAGAAATAGAAAATGATTTAATTTAAACAAAATTGAGTTACATTTTGCAAAACATATTTAATATTAACAAATATAACAAAATATTTTATGATATATTAAATATTTTGGTTATTTTGTACTAAATATAACTAATATATTTAATTTATAATTATAATTTTAAATATTTTGATTATTTTAAAAGTAAATATAACTAATATTTTTAGGAATATAATTATATTTCGGATATTTCGGATACCCATTCGATTCTCGGTTCGGTTCGAGTTCGGTTTCGGTTCTTTTGGGTATGTGAGTATATGATCCGTTCAGATATTTGTATTATTCGGATTGAGTTCAGTTCTATTTATTTTAGATCGATTCCGGATCGGGTTCTTGGGTCCGGAATTTATGGCCAGCCCTAACTTCGAGGCTTCGTATTAGGAGGTACACACCGGAGTATATTGTAATTGTTTAGAATATTAGCTAATCGTGAGTTCACGTCTGCTAGTATATTCTTTTTTTTTTTTTTGTTTCGTGGACAGCAGTATTTGTTTTTCCTTGGAAATAATTATATTAATGTGTATGTGTATATACATATTTTAAACCGGAAAATGTGAAAATGTGAAAATGTGAAAGACATCCGCGATGGCATATGAGCTCTCACGGCCAACCAATCATATACAGACAACTGGAAAAAACGAGTGACTTAACTCTTCTGAAAAATATTCAAGATTTTATACCAAAAACATAATAATTAATTAATTATGTGGTAAAGAAAGCTACACATAATCTATTTTAGCTAACGGACATGTATATAAATGAAAAGCATGAGAAACTACAACAAGAACGTACCAACAAATAATAAAAAACACAATGATGTTAAGTGATTGAGAACTTGAGATATCTTTCCCAAAAGTAGATCCTTTAAACTATGTCCTTTGTTATTTGTTTGCTCTTCTTTGGTTGGTTTTGGTCTGGCAACAATTTCCTTGCTTAATTGTTCTCAATCCATTTAATAACCAAAAAAGGTATCTTTGCTTGAGCATGTTGATAGTGATTCTGGACAAAATTTCCATCCAAACTATGAGTTTGTTTGGAGAGGTCATGTTTCATCATTTATGGTTTAAGCAACATGATATTACTTTGAAATTGGTGCAATATAATGGAGATGCAGTAAAAGGAATGTGTACGTCTGACAATAATGGAGTAGTCTTTATGGAGTTCCGTGCCACACTCTCTTTGGCTTTTCTCACGTGCCTTGAATCATATGTTAATCAGTTAATGTCACCCTCACCCTTAAGAGCATCTCCAACCCCATGCTAAATTTAGCATATATGCTATTTTGCC
>OVBJ01001479.1:4350-27902 GCA_900406535.1 Noccaea bulbosa | reverse complement strand
GGTTCTGCGGAACAAGAGGATACCGTTGTTGAGAGTTATGTGGAACTGTGGTGGTACAGATGAGGAGACTTGGGAGCCAGAGGCCAAGATGAAGTTGAAGTTCAGGAAGTGGTTCGACAAACTGGTCGAGGAGTGAGCTTCTTTCATCTTTGTGGCTATGTCTTTATTGGTTTTGAGCTTTGGTGTTATTGTATTTTGTTTTCGTTGTAACGGTTTACATTTTTGGAGATTTAATACGATGAAGTTTTCTCTTATTATTTTTTGGAGTTCGGATGTTACACACATGATAATCCGAGAAACTAAAACTAATTTCTAAAGCAGAAAGTAACTAACATGTATATCTCTACACTAAAGGCTATAAAAATGTATATCTCCCAACTTGTAAATTCAACATCTGACTACTAGAAGTAAGAACGTTCATTCAATGGGAGAAAGTTGGCACTTGGCAGACCCAAAAAGTAATTTTTGACCCACCTGGAATCGTCACTAACCAGAGTTAGGGGATTAATCTTAGGAACGTCCACCTCTGGTCTTTAAACCCAAACTAGGGGATCTCTCCTTCCGTTTCCCTGCAAGTTTGCTGCGTAAGTTAGAAAAACAAACCATGGTCTTTAAACCCAAACTTAAAGCTCGGATTTTTCGGCTCAAATGCTAGCTAAAATGGAGCTGGGGTTTTCTGGGTTGCCATTATTTGTAAAACAAGGCTTTGAATGTTCTGTCTATCTTATTCACCAGCCAAGAGGTTCTATATATACAAGAGATCAACGACCCTAACATCCTAGGATTTTTACAAAGAGAATTGTTAGCTCAAATAATATCTTGTTACCTCTAACAATATATCGTAGCTCTATAAGAGCCATACATGCCTTTGCATAACCATGAGCCAACAATCTAACCAAGGCCCATACATCCTCCAACACAGCTTCAGCTCAAGCTTTCCTGTTCGGCTCTGCTCAAGCTTTCCTCTTCGACTCTGCTCAATCTTTCCCTATCAGCTCAAGCTTTCTCCGCTCAACACCCCCCCCTCAAGTTGGAACTAGGGAGAATGCAGATTCCGAGTTCCTAACTTGAACACAATCAACTCAAACTCATAACAAAGAATTGCTTTTGATAACACATCTGCGAGTTGGTCAGTTTCATCATTTCCAGCGGCTCCTGCAGCTTTATCATTTCCCAACTGCTCTTGCAGTTTCATCATTTCTAGCTGCTCTTGCAGCTTCATCATTTCCCAACTGCTCTTGCAGTTTCATAATTTCTAGCTGCTCTTGCAGCTTTATCACGTCAAACCTGCTCATGCAGCTCCAATAACTCAACTGTAGATGTCACTCTACATTCTTCTTTGAGATCAATCCATGTTCCATGGACTTTCTCGCACATAGGGTTTTTTTTTCCTGCTAGTGTTGTTCCACTTCAAGACTTCTTGTATCACACAGGAAACATTCTGATCCAGCATTGTCCAACAGCTTCATCAATGTGTTCCACTGTTCGTTACTCAATTCAGAGTATCTTTACTTTTCTGCTTCTGACACTTTTCTCTGGAGAGACAGTTACTGCTGCAACGTTTGCTTGTATCATTTTGCCTCGACCACGCTCCATTTAGACGCATCTTCTCATTCCACCATGATAGATATCCAATAACTTGGAAACACGCCTCTGTGGAGTGACCATATTTTCTTGCAACTTGTACAAACAAGTTTGCTCTTATCTTCGTTGTTCCTTGCTTCCCTTTAAAGATCTTTATCAGTGTGTTTTACTGTTCATTGTCAGACCAGTAAAACCACTTTGCTCTGCTTCAGCAAGGGTTTCGCTATAAACTCCGGTTTGAGCCACCGCAGCGTTACCCTCAAGGAATTTCATGTCCTCTGCCCATTCCTTGACTACCAGCGTATTCAAAAAAATCCAGAGATACGCCATGAGCTTTGCAGACACTTAGTCTTTATACTCTGGTGCATCTTCTTATGTCTTAACCAAAGATCTATCTGCAAATCTGTAATTCTCCTTTACTCGGAGCGCTGATCTTATTGCTGTAGCCTGAATGGTTAATTCTTCAATATAGCCTCTTATGTTGTCATTCAAACAAAATCAAAAGTTTATGTCGTTCTTCGACTTCCTGATCATGAAGAAACTTGTGTCATCATGATCGTAGTAGTCGTATATCTCCATCGTTTTGTCAGCATGTCACCAAACGTCTTAGATTGTTCCTCCAAACGTTGTATTGCTTCGTTGTTCCACAAACGCTCCCTGCGTTGTTTGTTGCTCTCCCCAGCACCGTGTTGATTATCCCAGCACCGTGTTGATTCTCTCAACATATTTTACTTTTAAGTAAACTTGGTTGAGGTTTGGTGATTCCACGGCGGTTACGCCTAGTGTCTCACACTTGCACTCCAGATTTGTTTCATAGTTCAGCAAATCCTCTCATAAAATTTGCAGCTTTCCAAAGAATTCAATCACACTTGAGTTTCTTTGTCGTCAGACAGCCAATCTGCCTTAATTTCTTGGATCCTTAGTATGTTTTCTTTAGAAAATCGTTCTTCGATTTCCGTTCACAACTCTGCATGATCTTCTTGGTTCGCCAAAATTCTTCTCACTTCTGGATCTATTGTGTTTAAGATCCATAAATTCACAATCGATTTAGCATAGACCTAGTCGTAGTCTACACCATCTTTCTGCCGGTTCTGCCACACTTCCGTAGACGAAATCATACTTCTTCTTCACTCACAGCGCAGTCCGCACCGCTTGAGTCTGTTCATCGAAATCATCACCATTAAACTGAACCTGTGCAATCACCGCACCAGGATCTCAGTCGTCGCGAGCTGATCTGCTCCTCTCATCTATGTTTTCTTAACCAAAGACATCGTTAAGATGTCGCTGGCTCTGATACCATGTAAAACAAGGTTCAGTTCTGAATGTTCTGTCTATCTTATTCACCAGCCAAGAGGTTCTATATATACAAGAGATCAACAACCCTAACATCCTAGGGTTTTTACAAAGAGAATTGTTAACTTTCCTAAAACATAGATATGAACACAATATACACAATCTTTGTAACCATGGCTTTCACGCCTAACCATCTAACCTTGTTAGTCAAATAATATCTTGTTAGCTCTAACAATATATACCAACCATCTAACCGAGGCCCATACATCCTCCAACACAGCTTCAGCTCAAGCTTTCCTGTTCGGCTCTGCTCAAGCTTTCCCTATCAGCTCAAGCTTTCCTCTTCGACTCTTCTCAAGCTTTCCCTATCAGCTCAAGCTTTCTCCGCTCAACATTATTCGACGACTTTCGAGTGCCTGTGCTATGCGAATCGGATTTCAGCTTCTGCAGGGACAATGATGACAACCCAAAAAATCAATGGTTGAACAAAATTTGGAAGAAGAGAAAGCTAAAGAGACAGGAGGAGTGACCAATTAGGGTATATCTGAACAGGTTTAGGAGTTGTCTTCTTCTGCTTTCTCTTCAAATCAGAACTCATCTTCTTCGTTCAGGCGGTCGTTTAGAAAAAAAATATGGTTGGGAAACACGAACCAAGGAATTGGAGGAGAGACATCACCTAATAACTCCCTATATCTCTCCAACTAATCTCAGAAACCCCTCTATTTTCTTGTATTTTGAAAACATTTATTTTTAATTTCGATAATTGGCTGATTACTTAGTTACCCAAGTTAGAAAAATTACATTTTATACATGGGTTTTACCCACACACCCACTCTTTTCGGATTTACCCACTGAAAAAAAATTAAAAATCTAAAAATTAAAAAAAACAAATTCGTTTAAAAATAATATTTAAAACAAATCTTAGAAGATAAATATTATTTCGTAGAACAACTAGGTAAAATTTGGTAAAACTATTTGATTTTTTATATTGAAATTTTTTGGGATTTTTTCAAGCATTTAATCCTTTCATTTCGCGTCGGGTTTGTTTTTAAAAACTTTGAGTTCATACTCGTTCAAGTCAATTTTATTTATTTATCTTTGGGTTCGAATTAATGGTTTTCACATTCTGATTTTTTAGGTTGAAATTTTTCAGATTGTTCAAACATATAATCGTTTTATTTCATGTTTGTTTTTTATTTCAAATTTGTTTACGAAAGTTGGGTTCGGGTTTGATCTTGATTTCGTGATTATTGTTCAAATCGGTTTTGTTTATTGATCTCTAAATTCAAATTGATTGTTTAGACATTTCTGATTTTCTGGGTTTTTAGTAATACTTGGTAAAATTACTAAATAGTAATACTCAATGCAAAAACCCAGAAAACACATATGCACCGTTTTTTTATAGTGGACTCACCAAATTGACATGTGCGCCATTTTTTGTTTTTGTTGGCGCCGCCAAAATTAGTCATAGTTATACCTAAGATTCTAGTTGTACCGAGTTTGCAAATAGTTATACTTTGGCGTGTTTTCTATTTAATTAGTATTACATAACTTTAAAATTTGATTTTCTAGTTTTACAATTGATTTTGGTCAATTCAAACATGTTTTGGATGATTATATGTATTTAGATTTCTTGAGAATCGTTTTCTATAACTTTTACATCCTAAAATGGTTAATATTAACAAAGTGATCATAAAAGTATAAAGTGTTTATTGTATACATATTCTAATATAAATTTATTTTATATACTTCATACATATTTTTTTGCCATTAATAGTTACTTATATAATATATATTTATTTGTTTTGTATTGTTTATTTTTTCTAATATCTTTTTATTTTCTTAGTTAGAATTTTGAATATTAGTTGTACTAGTAATATCAGTTTTACTAGTAATACTTTTTTATTTAATATTACTAGTTGTACCTAGTTATATTATCTTATTTAGTATTACTAGTTGTACATAGTTGTATTAATTATAATAGTTTTACTAATAATACTAGTTTTACTAATTTGCAGGAATTCAGATTAGACGATAATATTTTTATTTTGTATTTTCGTGTTTAAAATTTTAATTTTTTAATTTTTTTTATAATAATTATTTTTATTTATTATTTTTGAATTTTTGAATAATAAAGTAAGGGTATTTTTATCTATTTATATTTAATTAAAAAGACGAAGAATCTATGAAATTAATTGGAGATATAACAGCAGATTTTGTCTCGAATTGGAGCGCGCTCAGAGGTTTTAAGACCTAATAAACGATGTCGTGTCTTCCCACTCAAAACGGTACCGTTTCATGACAATGCCATTACCAACCTTATAAACATGCCCATTTTTGTTACTATACAATAACAATACTGTATAAAATAATACAATTTTCACCACGTTATAATTCTCGCTTTGATTAGATTTTAGTATGATGATTGAAGAAATATTTGTTGATGTTTTTTAAACATCATACTACTAAATTATGATTTTTGAGCTTAGAAAAGGTAGGATAAGACATGACTGTATTTTTATAATGCTTTGCTTCAACATAAACAGAAACTGAAATGGTTAATAGGGCATAATTAGGTGACATATATCTTTACCAAAAAAATTAGGTGACATATATTATTCTGGTGGTTCAACCAAAAACGCACATGGGAGTTTACTTGCCTATATATATATTCGCATTATATGTTTACTTGCCTCCTCGGATTCATTTGTGTTCCGTCACAGACTTTTATGCCATACGAATATGACACATTAATAAAAATTATTTTATTATGTATACATATGCTAAAACTTACTATTTTATAATCATAACTCGGTCTTTCCATCTGCGCTATATGCAAATCTGTTTTATAATTGGTTTAATATATATATATANTTTTTTTTTTTTTTTTTTTTTTTTTGATGAGTAATTTTAAAAATTAGAAAATGTACCATGGTAAAGATTTGAAGAAATAATTAATCTAAATCTGAAATTGATTTTCCATAATGACATATTGATTACATTTTACTAATAGTATCTCTTAGCCATTTTTGTTATTTGTTTTATAATTTGAAAAATAATAATTGATTAGTGTAGAATTTAAATTTCTCTACTAATGAAAAAACATGTAAACAATTACTGTTGAATCGACTGTTTAACTGTACTACGAAAGTTATATTATCTCTTCTTTCTTCACAATATACTATGAATTCCATTTGTTATATACTTATATTACACCAAGTTCTCATTCTTTTTGCCTTATATACTTGTTTATTGTTTCTTCAAAATTTGGTGATAGTAATTTCTTTCTCTTTGTTCTATTCATAATTTTTAAAAATAGCTTTGCAGTTTGCAGCACCTATACATTCACCATTTGTATATAGATAATAATCCATGAAATAAGAATATGTGTTTCTAACACTTCTACTTATGTAGATATTCTATATTATATCCTAATTATGATTTATATATATATATATATATTGGGTTCAGTTAAGCTCTGTTAGCTGTCTTTAGGTGCCCGTTGTTGTAGTAGCTGTTAGCTGGAAAAGGCTGAGATACTTGCACCGGAAAATAGTTGATGTTGTGATGCTGAAACGGCGGGGAAATTAAGATGAGCCTGATGATGTACAATCAGATAATAAGCCTATGGTGGCAGCAGTGATATGTAGTTACTATTATTTGCTTGTCCATTTTGTTTCTTTCTATTTTAGTACTTTAAATGTTGTACATGGAGTTGTTTTGAGAAATATGTGGTTTAGCTGTCGAAATTATGAATTACTTCAATGAAATCGCCGTTGGATAATTTAAACATGAACTCTCAATCCATAAGATTAATAAAGTTAGTAGTATTATGTTAGTGTAACATCGTTTTTTTTCTCAAGTGTTTCGCCTTAATTAGTCATGGTCATTAACTTTTTTTTCTTAGTTTTGCCTAGTTTCTTTTTATCGCTGAAATAGAAGTTAGTGAAATTATAACACGGGGTTAATAGCAGAATCTATACTATTAAAGTAGAAGCACAAAAGCATATCTTCATTAATGGCTGCCAATGACATGCCTCTTATTTGTTAAATTGAATGACATGCTGTGGTGGTACAAGGCAAAACCGATCTTCTTGTTATTAAAAGTGGTAATGAGATGAGAAATCAAAAGATTGCGTTCATAAACGAAAGCAATAATTTCGACCCTTTACGACGTCGTTCTGGTAATTAGGATACTGATTATTTTTAATTAGTATAAAAAATATTTTGCTGTAAGAAACGAATGAAAACAAAAAAAGGCAAACAAAAATGTAAATAATTGTCTGTATAAACTATAAAGGAAAGATAAAGCATAAGAGGAATATATATAACTCCGAAGAAGAAGAAGAAAATAAAAAGCTTCCGAGGAAATAAAAGAAAACCGACTTCTTCTCTCCCTCAATCTCGTCCTCGGATCTCTCTGCTCGATAGTCAGGTACTTGTCTCTTATGATCATCACGATAATCGGATTCTAGAGCTTTTAATTCTGAGTTTATTGTCTTTTTAGACAATCTTAATATTTTTTTTTTTTTTTGGTGGGTTTAGTTTTTTTGCTGATTATCTTTGAAATTGTTTCTAATACGAGCTGCTGAAGAATTGCATTGTTCTGGGAATCTCGGCTTAACCGCATACGATAGTTTATGTTTATTGATTTTGTTTGTGCTACAGATGAGTTTCCGATTATCCTAATTACAAGTAGTTGGTAGCAGTTGCTGAATTTAGAAGCTTCTGTTTTTTTTTTTTTTTTCTTGGTAAAAATCTCAGAATATTATGCACTTTGTAATATATAAAAGTTGTTATCAATCATATTTTGCGAATGAGGTTTGAGTATTTCTGAGTGATTTTCTTAAATATTTAACTACCAGGAGGAAGCTTCTTCTGCTTCTGCAAGTAGCAATATGAGACAGAGAAATATGATGAATGGTTTAGACATGGAGCAGCATCCTCAAAGCTCTCTGCACCCAGATATGCCACCACCGGTGAACACTGTTCCTGATTTAGAAGCTCATCCTCCTCTGCATGAACCTTATGATAACAACAACAACCCTATGTTCTATGGGCTTCCACAGCAGCATCATCAACGTGCACCAAGTTTCTATCAGCCATATCCCACTTTTCATGCTCCGCCGAGTCATCTGCCGCCTCCTGGAAGTCATGGTGGAGTTACTTTCACTGACCATGAGAGAAACGTCCATTTTATGGATCACAGATACAAAAGAAAAAGTGCTCAAGTGATGCCCGGATATTCTCAGTATCCAGCAGCAGCAGCTCCTCCTCAATATGGTGCTTACCCGCAGCAACCACTAGACCAGAGAAGTGTGAGGAACAGAGCAGAAGCAGCTACCATGGATGCGTTTCACCCTCATGGTGCTAACAACTTCATTCAAGGAAGCTATGCAGCTCCTCCTTTTCCACCTCCTGGCTCAACTTGGTATGACCAGCATTGTAATGGCAGCAGATCTGATGGATCGTCTTCGCTTTGGTCCCAAGCACCACCACCCTCTGTACCTTATATGCATGGTACTATTCTTATTCTCAGCTTTTAGATTGGCCTTTCTGCAAGTTCTTGAATACATATCTTATTCTTCTTCTTCTTCTTCTTCTTGAATGATCTCTCTTAGGTAACTCCATAGACTCTGGTAATGTCTACACTCCGAGATACCGTGGAACATCTAGCAGCAGAAACCCCATACCATATGTACACCCAACGCACCACCACTATATTAGCCATCACCCGGTACCTCCTCCTCCTCCTCCTGCCACCGTCTACCCTCATATGGCTTCAGCCTCATACACTGTTCCTCAGACGATGCACAGTCAAGTGGGACCGGTTCAATCAACTGGGTTCAGGATAAACCAGCAACATCCCCGAGATGGTTTTGCATCTGCAGCAACTCTTAGACGCCATGGACTGCCTTTTCCCGGATATGTAAGATATCCTCTTGAACACAATCTTTCATCTTCTTGAATCAGTTTCTTCAAAAGAGTATTCAGTTTTCTTTTTCTCGTAGGAAGTTGCAGTTTTTGAGGAAGGAGACTTCTATGATGCTGTTAATTATGTCGATGATCATCAGGGCATGCGCTTAGACATAGAGGACATGTCATACGAGGTGAGTCCTCCAGTTACACTTTACCACATCGCTAATCACATGAGTCCACATTTCATGAATTCACATTGTTTTTTTTTCTCATCTTATAACATTCAAAACCTGGCCTGCGCAGGAGCTTCTTGCTTTGAGCGACCAGATTGGAACTGTGAAGACTGGCTTGTCAGAAGAAGATGTTAAAGAGCTTCTGAAAACAAGAACCTCTTTACCGACGAGAATCAACCTGGAAGAAGCTCCTTCTACTGATCTAGAAACTTATTCTTGCACGATATGCCAGGTAAAAGCCAGTAAATTCTAAGACTGCATCCTCCAAGCTTATGCAAACATTTTACACACACTCTTCTTAGTAGTAAAAGAATCTCCTTTTCTTTGACAGGAAAACTACAAGAACCAAGATAAGATCGCAACGTTGGATTGCAGGCACGAGTACCATGTAGAATGCTTGAAAAAGTGGTTGGTTATCAAGAACGTTTGCCCAATCTGTAAATCAGAGGCACTGGTCATGGAGAAGAAGAAGGGACAGTAAATTATAGGAGAAGAGAGGTTACTGCAGATGGGTTTTTTCTTTTTACCGAGTTGCTTTTATCTATTGGTTTTACAAGAGAAACAGAGTCAGGGGAAGTTTCATCCCCAACTTCTGTAAATTTGTACTGTTGTGCACATAATTTGTGTGACAGTCTAAAGCTGAGATTGGCTTTGTGACTATGAAAACTGTATAGGATTCTTTGGTTCTTTGTACATTTGGTTTGCTCCTTTTAAAGTTTCTTTTGCCATCTTCATCTAAAGCATCTTCTGAATTGATGATCATGCAAAAATAGTTAAAACATTATAAGGATCTGACAAACTTACATGAAAAAAGAAGAAAGGAAGAGAAGCAAGAAAGAGGACAAAAACAAGGGAGAATCATCTGTATATCTTCCATAGAAATCCAAACTATATAGTTTCCCTAAGAAACCAAGAAACAAATGCTATCAACTTGAGCAGCAACCGACCTTCTTGACCTCGGAAACATCGTCCTTAGACCCAACATTGATACTCTGTCCTTTAGGAAGCGTGGCATGATCATCTCCAACATCCAGCGCCTTCTTGCTCGCCACGCGGTATATTTGAGAAAGCACTTCAGTGAAAGCATTCTCGACGTTCAACGCTTCGAGCGCAGATGTCTCCATGAAGAAGGTGTTCTCTCTCTCCGCAAAGGCTTTGGCGTCTTCGGTAGAAACAGCTCTCAGGTGGCGCAGATCAGCCTTGTTCCCAACCAGCATGATGACAATGTTGGCGTCTGTGTGGTCTCTAAGCTCCTTGAGCCATCTCTCAACGTTCTCAAACGTCACATGACGTGTTACATCGTAGACAAGCAAAGCCCCTACCGCTCCTCTATAGTATGCGCTTGTGATTGCTCGGTATCTAGTTTCCAACACACACACAAAAAAAAAATCAATACTTTAGTCCCTTATGATCTTCACCCAATTCTTTAACTTTACACATAATCAAATTAGAGCCACCGATGACAAGAAGCTTGTAAATCCGAATCAATTTCCCCAAATGGTAAACAGAAATGTGTCGATGAGGGTAATATCGAAGATACCTACCTCTCCTGACCGGCGGTGTCCCAAATCTGAGCCTTGACGATTTTTTCATCGACGCGGATGCTACGGGTGGCGAATTCGACGCCGATCGTGGATTTAGACTCGAGGCTGAACTCGTTGCGCGTGAATCGAGAGAGGAGGTTGGATTTGCCGACGCCGGAATCCCCAATTAACACCACCTTGTAGAGGAAATCGTAATCATCGTCAGCTCTATACGCCGCCATTATGAGGGGTTCAGAGAAGAAGCTGGAGATTTTCAGGGTAACCAAACCGGTGAGAGATCACGTATGGACGAAAGGGGAAGAAGACGAAGGAAAACGCACAACAAAGAGAGAAAGAGAAGCGTTTTAAATTTTGAGCCTTTGAAAGAGAGACACGCAACGCAAATGGATGAAATTTGCACACATCTGCCATCGGGTCGGATCATCGGGTCGGATTTTTTATTTTTTTTGTATCCATTTTCTTTATACATTTTGTGACGATTCAAACTTGGAGTTTGTTACTATAGGTTGTCTAATAAATCCTCTGTTTCAGTTATATACAAAGCAGTAAGCTGTGATCGAATCTTCCTCTTCCTCTTCCTCTTTACTTTGGATCATCATTCATCCCGAGCCGGCTGGTTAAGATCAAAACCTCCATCTTCTTTTTCACCACCATCTTCATTATTAGCCGGCAGGTTAAGATCCAAACCTCTCATATCCTGCAACAATGGAGGTTCATGTCTCAGATGATATGATTAAAACCCTGCTGCGTATAAAATTTGGCGACAGTGACAGTAGAGTAGATTAAAATAACGATCTTGTGAAAAGTTGGATGTTATACCATTGAAGAAGGGTGATGTTGTTGTTGCTGTTGGTCATTTGGCATTGCAGGAACAAGTCCAGAGTTACATCCTCTTGTGGCGTTGGCTTGAGCTTCAAGACTTGAACTTGATGATGACCCCAAAACATCAGACAGTGTAGCCGATGGTATTGCCCCGGAAACAGAGATTGGACGGTGAATATTGACACTCGATGTTGGTCTTGTGATGTTGTTCCCTTGAAACGATGGCACCAAGGTGGAATCAACAAAGCTGGGACCGTGAAGGTTCCCGAGCAAACTCTGCCACGTTCTTGTCACGGCCTCCATTTGAGCTTGAGTATATCCTTGGAATGCATTTGGATTAGGGTTGTTTCCTAAAGGAATACCACTTGCTTGAAGGGTCGGCAACAATTGACGATGCTGTCTCCAACCATAGGGTCGTTGCATTCTTGCAGTGTTGGCTTGAGTATATCTTGGGACTGCATCTGGATCACGAGGAAGGATCTGAACATATGGACGCTGCTGTCTCGGACCATAGGGTCGTTGCATAGCCCTTGCTTGAGGCGCCATTCTTGCAATGTTGGCTTGAGTATATCTTGGGACTGCATCTGGATCACGAGGAAGGATCGGAACATATTGACGCTGCTGTCTCAGAGCAGAGGATCGTTGCATAGCCCTTGCTTGAGACGCAAGGTAATGTTGTGGCTGCATATGAAAACAAAAACCCTATTTCACAAAACGCAATCAACAGTATAATAGACTTAATTCGATCTTGAAAGTTATTATACCACTGAAGAGGAAGACGAAGACGAAGACGAACAAGGTTGAGCATGAACACCTGAACTTGATGATGACCCCGAAAGAAGAGAGTTTGGATTGACACTCGATGCTCTTGTGTTGTTTGACCCTAACGCTGACCCAAAGATGGAATCTTGACTCGAAGAAGAAGAAGCTTTAGTATTGGTTCCGCCATTAACGTTCACTTGAGTAGGGATCTTCGAAGAAGGTGATGATGATGCTGACCCAACGATCCCATCTTTGAATCTTTTAGCCGGAAGACGAACAAAATCTCTTTTCCGCTTCATCAAAGGACCTACAAGAATCGGTGCAACTACTGCAGGCTCTTGTATGCTAATCTTCGACTTTCTTTTTCTCAGTTTTGCGGTCTCTGATATCGAAATGATCACCGGATCATCTTTAGATTTTCTTCTTCTTGTAATCATCGTCGGTTTCTCCTTGTTTGCCAAATCGACATCAACGTCATCTCCATTAATGTCGTCACTGCTTTCGTAATCAGACTCGTCGTTATCGCTCTTATTTTCGTCGGATTCTTCTGATGAACTCTCTCCCAACATTTCTTTGTTTCTTGATCGATCGAAACTCTCGAAAGAGATTTAAATTCTGAGCCTTTTAATCTGTGCAAACTCGTTAGTCGTTAGTTCTGTTACCGTATAAGTTTGGAAACACTCGTTTATTTTGTTGTTAAAAATGACTTATCCTCAAAATATCAACACATGGATAATAGTTGCATTTTGCTTCATGAAAATCTCTGCAGTATTTTTTTCACTTTAGCTTGTTAACATTTGGAGAGAGATAAATTGAAAAGGTCGTTTTTTAACCAACCATCATCAAACCAAAATGATAACTTTATATTCTCTGTGCAACACAGTAAACAACAATGACTAAGTTCGAAAAATATATAAGTAAGAAACTTGTCAGTTGAAAAAAAAAAGCTTTAATCACACTATCAGTTTACATGATCCATCTTTTTAACCTAATAAATCCTCTGTTTCTAGTATATACAAGTAGTGAAGTGTGATCGAATCCTCCTCTTTACATTGGTTCATCATTCATTCCGAGCCGGCTGGTTAAGATCCAAACCTTCATCTTCATTATTAGCCGGCTGGTTAAGATCCAAACCTCTCACATCCTGCAGCAATGGGGAGGCTCGTGTCTCAAATAACCATGCTACAGGTAAATCTGGTGACAATGACAGTAGAGTAGACTAAACAAATTTGTTAGAAGTTGACTGTTATACCATTGAAGAAGGGTGATGTTGTTGTTGCTGTTGATGTTGGTCATTTGGAATTGAAGGCAGCAGTCCAGAGTTACATCCTCCTACAAGGTCGGCTTGAGCTTCAAGACTTGAACTTGGTGATATCCCGGAAACAGAGATTTGACGGTGAAGATTGACAGTCGATGGTCTTGTGATGCTTCCTTGAAACGAGCTGGAGTCGATAAATCTGGGACCGTGAAGGCTCGAGGAAGACTGATCGGGATTATATCTTGGGAATGCATTTGCTTGAGGGGTTGGCAACAGTTGACGCAAATCATAGGGCTCGGTTGCTTGAGGCGCAAGGTAAGAGTGATTTTGTTGTTGCTGTTGGTTGTTGAGCATTTCAGCCCATCGTCTTGTATCGTTGGCTTGAGCTTCGACACTTGAGCCCAAAACAGAGGTCACTGCAGCCAATGGTACTGTCCCAGAAACAGAGCCCAAAACAGAGGACACTGGTCTTGTGTTGTTTCCTTGATCCTGGAACACTGATGGCACAAAGTTGAAACCGTTGAGGCTCGGAGAAGACGGATTGTTGAACAAACTCCAGCACATAGCTGTAGTGGCGTCCAATGGAACTCGAGTGTATCCAGGGACTGTTTGAATAGGGTTGTCAGCAAAATTTACGATTGGAATGCAGAGTGGAAGACCTGGAGGGATGGGCAAATATGGAGGCTGCTGTATGAAACCATATAGTCTTTGTTCCATATCAGTTGCTAGAGGCGCAATCATGAGGTATCGTTGTGGTCGACTCAACTAAAACTGCACATAAAAAGAACAAATTAAAACCTCCTTTTTCATTCAACTGTCTAATAGACTTTATTCAATCTTGGATCTTATTATACCTCTGAAGTCGAACATCTTGTAACGTTGCCTTGAGGTTGAGCTTCAACACTTGAGCTTGATGATGATCCCAAAAGAACAGAGTCTGGATTGATACTCAGTGATCTTGTGCTTTCTGACGCTAATGATGACTTCAAGGTTCCATCTTCAAGGTTCGATCTTGTATTAGCGTCCATTAGAGAGATGTAATCTTCAAGGTCTGATCTTGAGAATGCAGTTGTATTAGCCGGACGACCAAGTGTGTCTCTTTTCTGCTTCTTCAAAATCGATGAAACTGTTGGCTCTCGTATGCTAAACCCAGAGTTTCTTGCGGAATCATCTCTAGACTTTCTTCTTCTTGGAATCATCGTCGACTTCTCCTTGTTTACCAAACTGACATTGTCGTCGTCTCTAAACTTTCTTCTTCTGGTAGTAATCGTCGAATTTTCCTCGTCATCTCCATTGATGTCGTCGCTGCTTTCACTAGCCTCGTAATCAGATTCTTCATCGCTCTTCTTCTCGTTGGACTCTTCTGATCCCAACATTTCTTTGTTTCTTGATCGATCAAAACAAGGTTTATTCTCTAGGTTAATAGTGTTTTTTGACCAAGTGGCTATAGGTTATAGCTCCACTGGTAAAGGGACCCTAGGCAAAGCTTAGAGGTCACAGGATCGAGTGCAGCTTGGGACGGAACCAATATTACATGCTGTGGTTCTGGGCCTGGGCCGATGTACGGGCTTTGGCCCAGAACCTCCTGGTAAAAAAAAAAAAAAAAAAAAAAAAAAAAAAAAAGTGTTTTTTGAAGAATGATTTGAGTGAGAAATGTTTAACCGTACCATATATATATAGAGAACGAACAAGCCTCATCTAGATAATTTGTTAAGAGAAATACCAACAACACCAAGAAACTAATTCAATGATTTTTTTTTTTAAATACTCATGTAAATTCTGATTAACAAGAAGTATTTAAATGTCAAGGATATATAAATTTCATTGTTTATATAAGGAAAGAAGATGGTGAATAAGGGAAGAACAATAACATAAATCAATATATTTTATTATGGAATATTAATTCCAAGAAGCTCCCGTAGCTCAGTTGGTTAGAGCGTTGGTCTTATGAGCCGAAGGTCGCGGGTTCGAGCCCCGCCGGAAGCAATTTTGCATTTTTTTTTTTTAATCTTCTTTCTTCCTCTGCTCTATTACAATTAGTTTCCTCAACCGTGGCCTAAACTAATTAAATTTATCAAAAACAACCCCACCTTGTATTTGAAGAAAAAATCGATCAAACACCACCTTCACCATTGGTTGAAATGTCAATCACCAAGATGGGTTTATTCACACCACAAAGAGAACGAAACTTCATCTCTCTCTTTTCTTCCCATTTACTTAAAAACTACTCAACATTAACCTTCTTGTGCCTTAAAAGAAACAACACATTAAAATCTCATCTCATTGTTACGTTAAATATTTTAGCTTACATAAACTACTCCCAAAATCCTTTTGTTATTCTTACTCTCTCCGCTTTATGCTGAAATTCTTCTAATATGGGATCGAGATGGTTACTCCGCTCTGTAATCTGCCTGAAAGGAGCAAAACATAGCAAATCAAATCGAGGAAACGTTAGTAACAAAAAAAAAAAAAAAGCTTTATTTCAAGCTCTTTTATTTCTCGTAGACTAAAACGATGTTTTTTTAGGTACAATCTGAAACCTCAAACCGTGTCAAACCAATCGAACCAAGCTCTGCTTCCACTACGCTTACCGTAGAAACCGCTGTTATTCGCATTCAAAAGGCCTTTCGAGCATACAAGGTTCGTCCAATTTTCCCACGATTTGTAAAACTGATTTACAGCTCCATTTAGACTTTGTTGTGAAATCTACAGGCGAGAAAAAGACTATGCAGCTTAAAGAGCGCAAGGAGATTTAACTCACTGATCCAAGGACATATCGTGAGGAACCAAACTTCGACTGCACTCAGTGTGATGCATTCTTGGTCCGATATACAGAGTCAGATCAGAGCAAGACGTTTGTACATGGTGATACAAGGTAGACTCCAGCACAAAAGACTGGAGAATCGAGTGAAGCTCGAGGTCAAGCTTCAAGAGCTAGATGTTGAGTGGTGTGGAGGGTCTGAAACGATGGAGGAGATTCTTGCGAGGATACAACAAAGAGAAGAAGCTACGGTGAAGCGTGAACGAGCAATGGCTTACGCTTTCTCTCATCAGGTCCTACGCAACTGAGAACTTAGCCACAATGGATTAGATTGGATAACTTGTATTTCAAGTAAAGTGTTTTTTGGTTTTCCAGTGGAGGGCTAATGCTACACAGTATCTAGGTCAAGCTTCGTTTAACCTTGACAGAGAAAATTGGGGATGGAGTTGGAAAGAACGGTGGATAGCAGCTCGACCTTGGGAGATTAGGACACAAGCCCACGTCACTAAACCGATCAAACCAGCTACAAAACCGGAGAAATTAGCACCGAATGTGATCACAAAGAAGACCTCTGTTAAACCGGGTTTGTCAAAACACAAGGAAGCAGCAAATTCCAAAAAACCAGGTTGCGGATGATAAGAAATCAACAAACAAACAAAATTTGTTCCACGTGTACATCTATCATCTATTGAATTGCCTTGTTTGATTTCTGAGTGGTTTGTTTTCTATAAAATTGGTTTGGGTATTTTTGTACACGTAACTCTTTTTTACAAGCTAATTAACGGTAACGGAAAATATTCACCATTAACTTACATATCTGATAAATTAAGTGTGTTTGGGCTTACTTTATTGGGCTTTCAACGTTATGAAACAGCGTCGTATAATACGGATGCCAAAAGTCTAAGAAATCTCTCATTCAGGTCTTCTTTGTTTGTCGTCTCTGTCTCTGTCTCTGCTCTCTCTCTGTAACATATAGATCGCTAGCTGGTTCGTGCATCTGATCTGCTGCCTGTATTTGTTCTTCTTTCCATAGCTGAGGTAAATTTTAATCCTTTTTCCGATTCTTGATACCCTAATTGATCATGATTGCTCAAATTCATATTCTTTCAATTGGATCGACGACCTTCGCGTTTGCTGCAATTTCTTACGATTCGAGATTTCTGGAAAATCACCTAATTTAATATTTTTTCAATTTATTGTGAAAACCCACGTGATGATTGAGTTCTTCAGTAAATCTCTTGGAAGATTTGATTGCAAAAATCGAAAATTTTCAGCTCGGATCGAATGGAATCCAGCTCCAGGCTTTGATTTCGTGCTGTTAAAAGCTTGAATCTTTACTCTTTCCCCTAATCAATCGACCTAAAGTTCTCTGATTCGCAGATCTCAAGAAGTTGACAAAAATGAACAAAAACACACGGATCGATATCCCTTCACCGTCTTCAGCTTCCGTCTCGGCGTCCGCGGACGGTGAGCTCAACGAAGACGACATCTTCGCAATCGATATAACAACTCACGCGCCTCGTCACTCTCCGTCATCTTCTCCGGCGAAACATCCACCGTCTCGCCAGCTTCAGAGAAGCAAAAGCGGTTTGAAAAACGTGGAAGCTTCCGGCATCCTCGCCGCTCTTCCAGAGCCTTCCGGAAACAGTTACCTCAACCACGTCTTCCACCACAAGGCTGCGGCGGCTCTCTCAACCTCGGTCTCATCCACGGCTTCTTCCTCGTCTTCCTCAGGCGGCGGCGGCAGTGCATCATTTGCTTCTTCGTCTTCTGCAAGAACCATCCCAACAGCTCCCAAACCGCCTCAAGAGAGGCTCCCGTTTGCGTCTTCTTTTTCAGGCGGAGGGAAGTATCCTCAGTCGGCTCCGGTTCAAGTTCCGTTGGTTTCTTCGGCGATGAGGAATCGCCATAAGAAGGAGTTCAAGCTGACTGATGTGGTGGACGACGAGGAGGAGGAGGAAGAAGAAGGAGAAATGCTTCCGCCGCACGAGATCGTAGCTCGGTCTTTGGCGCAGTCCTCGCTGCTATCTTGCTCGGTGCTTGAAGGAGCAGGGAGGACACTTAAAGGGAGAGATCTCCGGCAGGTAAGGAATGCTGTTTTCAGAAGAACAGGTTTCATAGATTGAATCTTCTTCTTTTTTTTCTTCTTCTAAGTGTTTTCTTTTTTTTCCCACAAAAGACCATTCTTTAATTTGTTATCCAAAATTTGAAACCTGTTTTATTTGGTCACGGAAACTCTCCAATGTATTGTTCATATATATATATATTGTCTACATTAGACGATTTGTTACGACATATCAAAGTGACTGATGTGATTGCACATGTTTATAATTGCTTCATGCTTCACATGTTCTAAACACTGATTGATCTTAAGAGTCTTAAAGAGATATGAACACACCGGTTGTATTCTTATTCTTCCCTCTTAGTGTGTTTCTTTTTGCAACTTCCAAATTCTTAACGTTTACAGTTTATTTATGGGGAAAGCTGTGACTTTTTTTTTTTGGGTAGATCTTTTGAGCAAAAGGCAATGAGATCTTACAAGAGAAAGAGAGAGGGGACCATTCTTATAAAGTGACAGCTCTTTTTGTAATCTTGGTTCCATCTTCTTCAACATCCCTCTCAAACCCATTAGATATTTTTGAGGTTTAGTGAGAAACGTTTTACTTGGCCATGCTCATATAACAGATAGATTGTACTATGCCTAACTGTCTTACAGATGACATTATCTCAGTTGACAAACGATAAATGAAAAGAGGGTTGAGTCATAGTGACCTTAAATTTAAAAGATTCGGCCTT
Organism: Noccaea bulbosa; assembly: GCA_900406535.1. Lineage (NCBI taxonomy): Eukaryota > Viridiplantae > Streptophyta > Magnoliopsida > Brassicales > Brassicaceae > Noccaea > Noccaea bulbosa. Next base: position 8,930 of record OVBJ01001479.1, on the reverse strand, counting down.
TCCATCTTTTGGTAGAACATACTTTTATTATGGTATATCTCAGCACCTTCTCATATGGTGTGGTTGGTGATGTTTTTATTGCATCACATGAAAAGGTGTTTGCTTTTCTTTTAAAAGGTAAATTTAAATTTAATAAAATTTGAATAGTTTCTAACAATTCTCTGCTAAATGAAGAAGGTACAATAAACATCTGAAAACCTTGCATTTAACCCCAAGTTTTTTTGACTAACTTGCAACCAAATATTGTTGTCTAAAGATGAAAGAGAAGACTGAATAGTTATGATCAACTTCCTACATTTAGACAAACATGGGTGGCTCTCTAAACCTATCTCATGTCCCCATTCTTTTACTCATCAAAGACAAGATCACATCCAAGTTTGGTGGATCTCCTCCTAACACTAAAGTAGGTGAGAGAGAGAACAATTATTGACATCAGACATAGCAAACTTTCACTCTTGTGAGGAAAGTTTCACTTTGCAATTAAAGGGAAGTGGCTAAAATCCCCATGATGTTCCAGAAGAAGCAACAATTCAAAACTTACTGTTCATGGAAAATGACTAACTTTTATTTATTGGGGCCAATTAACCCACACTTATGATGTTTTTAAGGATCTAGCTTTGAACACAGCATTTACCTGTATTGTAGGTTAAGGTTACAGCGTTTCTGAATAAAAGAGAAAGTTTCAACACTTTATTAGAGCTTCAATGGAGTTACACACAACAAGAGCAAATTCTCAAAGTATCTGGGTATTGCAAGTAACAAGACGATGACTGATAATGATACAAACACAACACACAACAAGAAGCAACCTTCAAATCTATCTAGCTAGAGAACGCTGTCTAACAGGAGAAAATATAATAAAATTACAATTGGCAAGGTCAGGACTCAGGATACTGAAAGAAGAAGAAGAAGAAGAACCTGAAACTGTAGACCACAATTGTTGATCTTCATCTTCTCTTTCCATCCTTCCCTTGCACATTTTTGTTTTCACGCCACTGAATACAAACCGAGAACACCGTCTCTTTTCCGAACAATCTAAGACAAGACAAGACCTGCAAGATGGTGGTTTTTGAGTTCAATGAACAAGAAGTGGCAAAAAAAAAAGTAGTGAGTTTGATGTAAAAGGACAGAATCAGGGATGACCTGGAATTAAGAGGGAAGTGTTCGGATTGTGTTTTGTTATCATCAATGGCGAGAAAGAGAGGAAGCAGAGGACGGTTTGTTGGTGAGACCGTCGTGCTGCTCCTCGTCTTGGTGGCCCTGAAACCGTGCTGGTACGCGAAAACCGGAAGAGAATTCACCAGAGGCGAATCCAATTCCTGGGATTGCTGATTGGTGGTGAACCGGAGGAGGAATATGGTCGTCGGTGGAGATGGACTGATGGTGATGGTGAGGATCAAACCAAGCACGGATCATGGGCGTGTAACTGGACTGAAGGGGACCCCTCTGAGAATAAAACTGGCTTTGGCCGAGTACTGGCTGAAACGACGTCGTTGTCGAAGGATGAGGAGGAGGAGCGAACAGAAACCCTCCTCCTCCTCCTCCGTTTCCTGAATCGATTACTCCGCCGCTGTTCCAAGCCACCAGTCTCTGAATCCTTCCGAATTCCGATGACTGCTGCTGCTGCTGCTGCTCCCAACCACCCGTCGATGTGTCGAATCCTAGCGAATTGTTCTGCCCGTAGAACAGAACAGGCTCGGCGACGGAGGCGGAAGCGGAGTGGTTGTGGTGGTGGTTGTGCTGCTGCTGCTGCTGCTGCTGCTGCTGCTGGTGGTGGAGAAGCGACTGTGGACCATCCGGGAAGGATTGCAGGGAGAGACGGAGATCTTGGCTTTGGCTATTGGTTCGAGAAAGCAAATCCGGCGGATGATGATGATGATAGTTGTGCATAAGGTGAATCGGGGAAGCTTCCGTTGAAGAGCCGACCACCGGGAAAAAGGACTTTATGGTGTCAGCTATCGAATCTGAGTCCATTGACGGCGGGAGAAAACTCGACTCGTTATCGTTGTTACTCGGATGCTCTGCTCCGTCGAATCCAACTCCCCGTGGACCACCACCGAACTGGAGATGCTGCTGTTGCTGTTCCGACGGTGGCGGCGACGGAGAAATTCGGGTTTTCGCAGCGGTTCTTCGGGGTTTAGCGTTCGCGGCGGCGAGGCGGATTGCATCGGCCGGGTTCCACGGAGGAAGCTGAGCGAGCTCGTCGATGGAGGTCTTGGCCTTTTTGATAAGCCAATCGACGGCTTTGCTGGGTCGGTCGAAGCCAAGCCGGTCTTGAACATCGTAGAACTGAATCGCCGTGTGGGCCGAGAGCCTCACGCGCCGGTCACGTGGCCCTTTGGCCGTGCAGACTTTGCTGTGCCGATCTTTCCTTCCCGTCGACCGCACAATGTGACCTCCTTGCACCTCGACGATCTCGCCGCATCCGCCGTTCGCCGTATCCGCCGCCTCCGAGGTAGCACGGAGCCTCATTGAAGAAGGCGGCGGTGCGAGAAAGTGGTCGTCTGCCATTGCTTGAGCATATTGAGGAAGCTCAGCGTCTTCTTCGTCGAGGCGGCGGCGGCGACGACGGCGGTCGTTAGACGGTGGGGAATCCAGAGTAACTCAAAATGGATGTAACTCCCGCATACTTGCCTCTCTCTCTCTTTCTCACCTCAAAACCCTAACCCTAAAAACCAGAGAGAAGTCTATAGCCTAAGAAGAAGAGGATTACTGAAAATTGCAGACTAACCCATAACTGAAACTCTCTCTCAAGCTTTGCTTAAATTATCACTCTTTGTTGGGCCTATGTACTTGCAAGAAGGAGACCAAACAGATGAAGCGAGGCAAAAGAGGGGAGAGAGAGAGAGAGAAAGGGAGGTGTGCAATTACCAATCAAGAGAAACCCAGAGAAAGCTTTTTCGATAATTTCTCGGGAAAATGGTAAAAGGAAAAGTAAATAAGAGAAGGAGGAAGAAGAGAGTGTTGTGGGTTGATGATGACGCAACTGTTAAGATGACAGTCTTTTGCTCTCATTAAAGATCTATTTCTCTCTCTCTCTCTCATCTCCTCGCTTCCCACATTCAATTTTTCTCGTTTTTTTTTACTACTTTCTTTCTTTTTTAGGCAATCAAATTTTAGTCGTTTTCCAAATTTATTCATCTCATCTCTTATTTTCTAAAACACTAGGTGATTTCCCCATCGCAGAGTTCAATTTTTTTATACTTCTTCTGTTTTATAATATAAAGAGTTTAAGATTTTTTATACACAGATTAAGAACTCATTTAATTTTTTAATTTTTCAAAATAAAGCATGTTTTATCATCAATTCCAAAACAATTCAGAATTCAAAATATAAAATCTTTATGCGTACCAAAAAGAAAAGAAAAAAATTAGGAAAATTTTCAAAACAATATATTTTCAGAGAAATTGTAAATTTTGATAATGGACACCATAAAGTTGTAGTATTGAAAATTGACACCCAAATAGTGTATTTCTTAAAATTTCTCAAAAAATTAGAGAGTTTTTCCAATATAAACTAAAAATATTTTACGGCATTAAAAAAAATATATATTTTACATATAAAAATAAAATAAAATAATTCTGAAAATTGAAAATATTGTGATTTTAAAATTTTCTAAGTAAGATTTAAAAATATGAATCAAGATAACAGAAAATTAAGAAAAAAAAGCTGTGTATATCTGTAATAAAATAATTTTATGACAAAAATATGTAAATAAGCAATTTCATTAATGACAATTTGGACATTTCAAATCTGAAAGTGAATGAGAGAGCTCAATTCTCAAAAATTACTTTAAAATAAAAAGATTTTACAACAGTAAAACAAACGAAAAATATTTTTCATATGAAAATAAATAAAATAATTCAAAAAATTGAAAATATTGTGATTTTAAAATTTTCTAAGTAAAATTTAAAAATATGAATCAAGATAACTACAAATTAAGAAAAAAAAAAACTATGTATATCTGTAATAAAATAATTTTATGACAAAATGTGTAAATAAGCAATTTCATCAATGACAATTTGGACTTTTTAAATCTGAGAGTGAATAAGAGAACTCCATTTTTAAAAATCACTTCGCAAATAATAGTATAGATACAGTATATGATTGTTTTTTTTTTTTTGAACCAGGCTTTACAGTATATGATTGTTTCTTTTTTAAAGTATAACTAAATCATCACAAACCGAAAATTAGAAAGACTAACCTCTAAAAACTTGTAAAAATCCGGATATTTTTGCTATTATAAATATGGACGTATGACTAAACAAAACCGTGAAATATGTATACGTTTAAACGAATCTGCGTACTTATGTCTTGTTGTAATAACTGAAGGAAGGAATCCTCAAAAAAGTGAAACCACCCTGCTACTGCCACATAGCTTAATATGGTAGTATGGAATAGGTCTGGGCATTCGGTTATTCGGATCGGGTTCGGATCAGTTCTTTTCGGATTTTGGATCTTTCGATTCTATAAGTTTTAGAACCGTTTGGATATTTTTATTTTCGGGTCAAATCCGGTTCGGGTCCGATTTGGTTCCGGATATCCAAACATTAGTTATAAAAAAAAAAAAAAAAAAAAAA
>OVBJ01001478.1:0-27909 GCA_900406535.1 Noccaea bulbosa | reverse complement strand
GTCACCATCTGCACAGTACCAGTTAGATCCTCAGGCAAATTTCCCTGCTTTACAACCCTATTATCATTATCATGATCCACTTGATATCCATCATCACCAACTTGAGTACTAGTGCTTGCTGAAGTTTCAAAATCTTCTCCATGGGAAAATCATACATAATAACCAGGCGTAAATCCCCGCGAGTATAAGTGCTTCCAAATAGTATCCACCATGATAACTTTTCATTACCACATGAAGAATAAGGACAATGCATCTTACCTTGCTCCAATGGAATCTCTTGATTTGTAGCAAAACACATAAATTCGATAAGCCCTTGCTTGTACTCCTTCGTCAACTCTCTGGTAGCTTCATCTACAGGGTTGTACATCCACTCACGATTCTGGTGTTTATTGGTAGCCATAGAAAATGATTTCTGCAATTGACATTTTGTTTTTGGCAAAACTAGTTATGCTTTTCTTATACAGAAATTTTCCAATAAAACTTTTGTCCATAATTCGTGGGAAACGGGCCAATGTTAAAATCGTTGGAATTGGGCTTAAGTTTCGTCGGAAAATTGTTGGAATCGGTTTGATGTTGCATCGCAAAAACGTTGGAATCGGGCAAAAGCTTTGTCGCAGAATCGTTGGAATCGGGCAAAAGCTTCATCGCAGAATCATTGGAATGGATTTGATGTTTCGTCGCAAAGACGTTGGAATGGGTTTGATGTTTCATCGCAAAAACATTTGAATCGGTTTGATGTTTCGTCGCAGAATTGTTGGAAACGATTAAGTTTGTCGTCGGAAAATCGTTGGAAACGATTCGGCGTTTGATGCAAATTTGTTGGAAAAAAATCGAGGTATCGTCGTAGATTTGTTGAAAACTAGTAATCAAATAACTACGTGATTTCGACGAAGTTATTGTTGGTAATTTCCGACAATAATCATATCGTAAGTAATTTCCGACAATCGTGATTTCGTTGGCAAATTACGACGCCTTTCCTACAAAACTTGCGACAGAATTCTAACTATTCCTATTTGTTGGAAATTTGTGATGTGTTTCCAACAAAACTAATTTACGATTGAAAGATGTGAGATATTCATCATAAATTTTCCCACAATTTTGGTTGTCGAAAAAAATTGTTGGAAATTCACTAGTTTTCTTGTAGTGTAATGGATTTTTTACATGTACTCTCAAAACGTTTTATGTTGAGTCTTTTCGAGTCTTGTCTAGAGAGTCAAGTCTGTTAAGTCTATCGTGTCGTCCAGTGTCTAGAGTCATTTCTTTTCATGTGGGGAATTGTTGGAACTCATTTTGGATATGTCAAAATGAAGTTTGTTTGAATGAGAAATGGAGGTCCGAGTGGGTTGCTTGTAAAGTATAAAATGTAACATTTATGAAATGTCCCACATTAGAAGTTTGAGGTGAAATCCTCTTGTATATAAAGTGGAGAATTTAATGCAAAGCTTAAAAGCTTATATACACTTTGGCATATTGGAGAAACGAGATATCTGGGATAAACTTATGTTTCGGACATCGGAAATAGTCCATATGATTATTCAATCATTTTGGTCAAAATTCTTTTTGAATTGTGTTGTTGACTAAGTCAACAAATATCTTCTCCAATTAATATGTTTCAAGTGACAATTAAGGGCAAAGTCAATACTATTAATTTTGTAACTTAAGAAACTTAAAGTCATATTGAAATAATTACTATGAGAATAATTGACCATCTACCTTTAATGCTTGTACGTTGGTTGAAAGCGTGAGGCTATATAAAGCCATGTCTTCTCCTCTTGTGAATATATGGTTAAGAACTCATTCATACACCAAAACAACAATCTATCACTTCCCTTCTTTTTTATTTGTTTTTATTATGAGAATACAACACAAAAAAATGTTTGCAACCTTATATTTTGGATGTTGCAAACATAAGAAGTATGCACAAGGCGTTTACAAAATTAAGGAAAGAGATTATATCTTAACTCTGTAAATTCAGTTTTTTTTCTTTAATTCTTATTTATTGTATCATTTTAGTATTGTATTAATATTGATTTGTTTATAAATTATACTTTACAATTATCAGCCGCCTATTGTAGAATGTGCGTTTCTACAGCTGAAGATAATCGCAACTTCTGTGATTTGGGGGAAGACAATATCCTAGCGGTTTCTGAAAACAACAAAAATGATTTTCGGAAATTAGACAAACAGAATTGTCAGTTATAAAATTATTCATGTAAATGTTATTATAATTGATAACAATCCGAACGACACAAAAGAAAACCCATTATACATTTTTTAGCTTGCATAAGATCATGCCACTCAATAAGTTACCAAAATATCTTTATGCATGTTTAATATCTTGGTTTATAATAGCCCTGTGCATTTAGGATTTTGGGATGGGAATTGACGGGAACGGGATGGGAATGAGAAATTTGGGAATCCAAATATAATTTCCGAAAAATTCCCTTATTATAACGGGAAGGGAAATAGCGAGAATGGGAAGGGAACGGGAAAATTGAGAATAAAAAATCAATACCCAAAGTCTTAATAAATAGGGAAAATTAAAGATATTTAGGGAAATTACGGGAAATTTTGGGAAAATATGGGAAAATACGGGAAATTACGGAAAAATTGAGAAAAATATAGGAAAATATGGGATATTTAAGAAAAAAATATCTAATTTTCAATTTTTTATTTTTTAAAAGGGAAAACCGGAAAATCCCGTATCCTTCCCGAACCCTTCCCTTACCCATTTGAATAAAAGATGTGTTCCCAAACGGTAAATTGCAAATTCTCATTCCCAAAAAATTCGGGAAATTTTAAATGGGTAAGGGTGGGAATGAGATTCTCGTCCCGAAATGCACAGGCCTAGTTTATAATCCCTATTAAATAATTCTAACATTTGGTTCGGAAAAGAAATTAAAAAGTAACCAAGTGATTTTGATTTTTAAAAACATAAAAACCTAGAATATTCTGTACTACAGAAGTATAAATGCGATTTTTGATGTCAATCTTCTAGTGAAAGATCTCATTAATTTCCAAGGTAAAAAATGGGATGTGCAAAAGCTAAATGAGGTTTTCTTCCCTGAGGACATCCGTAGACTTTTGAAATCTCAACCTGTCACGGAGAGTGATGATTCTTGGAGTTGGTTACACAACCAGAGTGGTGCGTATTCAGCTAAGTCTGGTTTTTGGCTAGCTTCTAGGATTAACAAAGCAGAGATGTTCAGAGTTGCTGCAATGAAGCCGTCGTTAAATGAATTGAATGTACAAGTCTGGGCTCTCCGTACAGAGAAAAAAAGTCAAGATCTTCCTATGGAAGGCTCTCGGTGGAGCTATAGCAGTGGAAGATAAGCTACAGGAAAAAGGCATGAAGGTGGAAAATGTTTGCCAAGCATGTGGTAAGGATGGTGAGTCAATAAACCATGTCATCTTTACTTGTCCTCGATCAAAGCTGATCTGGGCTATGGGTGATTTTCCTAATCCGGCTATGGGATTTGGAGAGTCGGTATATGCGAATATTTTCTATCTCCTTTCTCAGGGTAGAAATAAGGAGATTCTGGAGGCTGTGAGAAGAAGATTTCCATGGATAGTTTGGTCCATCTGGAAAAACAGGAACACTTTGTTATCGTTTCTTTGGAGAAGATAGCGAGTGAGGTGGATTTTTGGTTTATAGCTCAAGAGATAGATAAGGAACTGAGTTTGAAGTCGATATTGAAAGGGCAACTATCATTAGGTGGAGACCACCACCTAAGCCATGGCTAAAGTGTAATATTAGTTGTTTGGGACAAAGTTAGAAGGTGTGGAGGAATAGCTTGGGTTTTAGACTTTGGAATGGTGCTTTTACATAGTAGACATAGTAGACGTTCCTTTGTGAATTTGGAAAGTCGTATGGAATGTAGCTTTCGAGGAACAACATGGGCTTTAGAAAGCTTAGTAAGCCATGGGCCAAGAGAGTTATTTTGGCAGTGGAAGAATCAGTTGTGGTTGATGTGTTAGAGCGACCGAAGGCTTGGCCGTCTTTTAGGTATCAAGCAAACTTACTATCTGTTGTTTTAGCAAATTTTTGGAGATGGAAAGTTGAGCTCGAACCGCGATGTGCTAATAGAGGATCTCATTGCTCAAAGTGTGATAAAGGGTGATCGTACGCAGTCTTATGTTTATGTTGGTTATCCGTTGTGGTTAAAAAGCATCTTTGATAGTGAGAAATTTCTGTCCTCTGTTTAAGCAAGGTTTTGTGGTGTTTTGAACTTGTGGTTAGTCTAGGTTACCTATTTCTTCTCTACTCTTCTTGTTTGGAGTTTAGAGAGAAGACTTGAACTTGTGGTTTTTGGTCTCAAGGTTCGAAGGATCCGGGTGTGGATTCCTTGCGCAGAGTACATAGCATCAAATCTATAGAGGAAACGTTGGTTCTTGAAATAAAATAAAATAAAAAAATCAAAAAGATAAGTGAAGCAAAAGTACATGTGGCAGTCATGGACTTGACTTGAGAATCAACACATAAACAGTATCTTCTTTTACTTTCTCTTTTCCCACAGATCTTCTTCCTCCTTCCCTCTTTTAAACTCACACTTGAATTCGACTGTCACTGACTGTGATCGAAATTCCCACAGAGCCCAACAAATGACGTCGACTTGTGCCAGATTCGACACCCTATTTCTATTCTCTAGGCTCACCGCCGCCAAGTATTCGCCGTTGTGGCCGTCGTCGCCGTCGCATTCTTCCGGAATTCAGCTTAGAACCAAGCCGAATTCTCGTTTGCAATCGATTGTAGCTTCTTCGCCTTCCTCTTCATCGTCTCGGGCTATCGTCGCCGGAACCGAAAGCATTGAGGTTATGAATTAATTTTATAGCTGCCTAACTAAANTAAAATTTTGTTTTTTTTTTTTGGTCGTTGATTCGTTTTTTTTTTTTTTGTACAGATTAAATCGTTGCCGACGAAGCCCATTGAGGGGCAGAAGACTGGAACAAGCGGGCTCAGGAAGAAGGTTCTATTTCTATCTCTATTTGACTGCTTATATCAATCTGTTTCTTCTTTTCTCCATTTTTGTGAGCATACTGTTACTCTTCATACATCCAGGTGAAAGTTTTCGAGCAAGAGAATTATCTAGCGAACTGGATCCAGGTTCTGATTGCAATTCAGAAAGTTTGCATTTTTCTTTTTTTTCATGTGAAGTGGTAAGTAAGTGTGATTGTTGCTGTGGTTAATAGGCGTTGTTCAATTCGTTGCCGGAGGAGGACTATAAGAAGGCGACTTTAGTTTTAGGAGGTGATGGTCGTTACTTCAACAAAGAGGCTGCACAGGTTATTACTTTCAGTTTATTTCTCACAACATTCAAAACTTAATTTTACTCAAATTTCTTGAAGCCGGATGCTTTCCTTTCATTTACAGATCATTATCAAAATTGCGGCTGGGAATGGAGTTGGGAACATTTTAGTTGGAAAGTGAGTTTCTTTGGCTCTTTAAAGTTTCGATTTTTTTTTCTTTTTCTTTCACATTGCTGAAACTACAGTGGTGGTGGTGTTGAGCTCTTGTGTCAGTTCCTCTTTGCGGTTTCTTTTACTTATCAGTTGATGAAAAAAACCAAATACTTGTATTAGGGAAGGCATTTTGTCAACCCCAGCGGTTTCCGCTGTAATCAGGAAGAGAAAGGCAAGCTCTTTTCTCATTTTTATCTTCTTAGCAAGCTCAAGCTCAACATCTTTTCTCCATAACTCATATTGATAAAATTATTCTCTCACAGGCGAATGGAGGATTTATTATGAGTGCAAGTCACAATCCTGGTGGACCTGAATATGACTGGGGTATCAAGGTGACATAATTTGTTTCCTCTCACCTTAACTTTGATTATAGTTCATCATAGTTTGAACGAAGATGACTTATACTTTATATCTTGATCTTTGTTGATTTGCAGTTCAATTACAGCAGTGGCCAGCCGGCTCCTGAATCAATTACTGACAAGATTTATGGAAATACACTTTCAGTAAGTATTTAGCGATCACTGAAGAAATGTTGGTCAAAAATGTTTTTGTATAAAGGTCTCATTTTTCTGGTACATATTATTAGATCTCTGAGATTAAGGTGGCAGAGATACCAGACACTGATCTTTCTCATGTTGGAGTTACAAAATATGGGGATTTCAGTGTGGAAGTTATAGATGCCGTTTCCGACTACTTGGAGCTCATGGAGGTAAGAGTATATATATATATATATACTCACAAGCTTCTTCTCTTCTTTTTCCTTATGATATTTGGACATGAGATATCTCCATGGTCTTCTGTGCAGGATGTGTTCGACTTTGATCTCATCAGAGGTCTTCTCTCAAGATCAGATTTTGGGTATGTTCTTACATCTACAGCAAGCTATGTTATGTCTTCTCTTTTAGGTGTTGATGTTGCTATTATTTGCACTGCCTCTAGGTTCATGTTTGATGCCATGCATGCTGTTACTGGTGCTTATGCGAAACCAATTTTTGTCGATAATCTTGGAGCCAAACCGGTATGTAACTTGGAGATTTAAGATAGATATTACATTTAGTGTTTTGAACTTGTGTTGACACTTCAGATGATTCATGTTTTGTAGGATTCGATTTCCAACGGAGTTCCCCTGGAAGATTTTGGGCATGGCCATCCAGATCCTAACTTGACGTAAGAAACAAACTGAAAGCCAAGTTTCACCATACTCACTTAGCATTAAACCTTGTTACATGTATATAGATATGCAAAGGATTTGGTTGATGTCATGTATCGTGACGATGGACCTGATTTCGGAGCAGCAAGTGATGGTATGATTGTGGACTTATATCTTCCAAATATTCTNAATTTTTTTTTTTAAAAAAATTTTTTTTTTTTTTTTTTTTTTTTTTTTTTTTCTGACAGGTGATGGTGACAGAAATATGGTTTTAGGAAACAAATTCTTTGTCACTCCTTCAGACTCTGTTGCAATAATTGCAGCCAATGCACAAGAAGCAATTCCATATTTCCGTGATGGTCCTAAGGTGCAGAAACTGTATTTCATTAATTTTGTTTTAGATACAAATAACTTGCCTGGCCATTTTATAGTTGATGGATGTCAAATCTTGTTCTCAGGGGCTAGCACGTTCGATGCCAACAAGTGGCGCTCTTGATCGTGTTGCTCACAAGTTGAAGCTTCCTTTCTTCGAGGTTAACTCTTTTTTTTTTTTATATTATTATTCACCAGCCAGATAATTTTATCTTGACAAGGTAACTTGTATTTTCTAGGTTCCCACCGGATGGAAATTTTTTGGGAATCTTATGGATGCTGGAAAATTGTCAATCTGTGGAGAAGAGAGCTTTGGCACAGGTTCTGATCACATCCGTGAGAAGGATGGCATATGGTACTCTCTTCTTTAAAACCTAACAATGCTCACTAATGAAGATCTTGATGCAGTTTATCTAGGATAGTTGTCGTCTTCATGGCTCTTTAGATCTACTGTGCATTGCATCATGGCATTTTCAACAAGTTTTATGACATCCTGATCTCTGGTACTCTAGTGAGTGAAAACTCCCGAGAATCTGACCTGAATCAACATGCATTTTTTTATTTTGTATGGTAGAAATCTCCCATAAATTAATTAATCATTTAGCTATTCAACTCATTACTAAGATTTAAGGTCTCTTTTAAAAAACAATTCTGACTCTTCTATATAAGTTATCACTGAGGTTGGTATCATTTAGCAACTTTCTGCTTATATGGCTTTTTTTCCAATCCCATCATTCCATAGCCTTGGATGTACTACTCTGCTTTCACATTGTAAGATGGCTCTAACCTTAAATGACAGGGCTGTGTTGGCGTGGCTTTCGATCTTAGCTCATCGCAACAAGGACAAGAAACCAGGGGAAAAGTTGGTGTCTGTTGCAGATGTTGTGAAAGAGTATTGGGCAACATACGGAAGAAACTTTTTTTCCAGATACGATTATGAAGTAAGCTCGTGTATGATTTTTGTAACAGCTCTCTGTGAAACTAACTAAACCCTCAAGTGTTTTTTCATTGACTGTGTAATCAGGAATGTGAATCTGAAGGAGCCAATAAAATGATGGACTATGTTAGAGATATCGTGTCTAAGAGCAAGGCTGGTGAAAGTTATGGTTAGATTCACCACATTCCATTTTTTTTTTTTTTTTTCTGTACTTGATCACTTATTTCTATTGTTCATAACAACTTTCATCTATCAGGAGACTATGTCCTCCAGTTTGCAGATGACTTTTCATACACGGATCCTGTAAGTCCGATAATAAAAAAAAAAATGTTGATGATGATAATTCAAGAATGCCTGTACTTCTGATAAGGTTTATATATTTCTGTTTAGGTTGATGGAAGTGTTGCATCCAAGCAAGGTGTTCGATTTGTTTTTACAGATGGATCCAGAATCATATTTCGTTTATCCGTATGTTGTAGATTCTTGGTTCTTTTCTTTAAAATCAAATTCTTAGTTTCATATGTATAGAGAGACTCATTGGCCCCTATCAACTTGGAGTTTTTTGTTTTTTTTATTGTTCCAGGGAACTGGTTCAGCTGGTGCTACAGTAAGAATATACATTGAACAGTTTGAGCCAGATGTTTCAAAGCATGATGTGGATGCACAAATAGCTCTAAAACCTTTAATTGGTTGGTTCTTGTTTTGTTTCAGGAGACTTAAAGATGTCCCAGTCATGACTTTAGTAATGACTTTTATCTCCTTGTCATTGTTACAGATCTTGCATTGTCTGTATCAAAGCTGAAGGACTTCACAGGGAGGGAGAAGCCCACTGTCATTACATAGAAGAAAAAACTAGTCTGTGTCCGATTTTCAGCTCCAATGAACATGGTCCTTGTGAAAGGCAAGTTGGATTCTTCAGTTTTGTCTGCCATGTTTATTTGAAAATTCCAGAGCAGTGAAAAATGCTTCTGTGTAACTTATATACATCTTTCTACAGAAATAAAAAAAGGATATCTTATCCTTCACTTGTCGAGTCATGTTTTCTGATGATTCATGACTATGTATGGCAATCAAAGTCGTTACGATAATTCTCAGGCTATAAAATCATTCGTTATTGGCCGGACCACCTCACTAGTCACTAGATGCTATTGTGTCCACTGTCATGTACCTTTATGTCGAGAACAGTTCTCTCTTATGCTGCTTGTTATTGGAATCTTGAACTCTATTGTTATCTCTTGTCTACTCTTTCGTTGGTGTGTCTTTTTCCTCGGAGGAGACCAAGTGAATATTCAGTTGCAGTGAGTCAGGTGGATAAGAAAGCAGATAAGCTGCACTGTTTTTTCTTTTTTCCCCATCTGTGTACTTGCAGGCTCCTTTAGATGACAAGTATCCATAATAGAGACCATCTCCCAATTGCCCTTCACATAGCAGTCCATTTGCAGTACAAGTAAGACTTCCACTACACACACACACACACACCCCAATATCAAATATCTGGGATGTTTGGTTTTAAAATATAGAAAGGAAAAAAGAGAATGTAAGGGATAGAAACTAGAAACTCTTCTATTTCAAGACAAATTTTTATTCAGTGTGATGGGTTTTGTGTAGCAGCACTTACTCACCAGTCACCACCACCTCACACATGTTTGCAAGTAGTCTAGTGTTTTGTTCATAGGTACAAATAATATTCTTGGTAAGTAAAGATCTTTCATTTGTCTGTTTTTGTTTTGCATCCTGTCTATTTCATATTATGTTATGTGCACAAACGACGCCTGGTCGCATTATATTATCCTAAACAGTGAGAGACACACTTTTGGCGTTATTTTTTTTTGGTGGGTCACTTTTGGCGTTATTAGTGAATAAAGTCATGTCTTTTTCTTGGGGAATCAAGAAACAAAGATCTATTGGAGATCATATCTGCCCCCTCATGTCTAGTGTGTCATCAGTTAAATACTATCTCTCTCTCACACTTTCCCCACTCAATAATGGCACAGGAGAAAAAGAAAGGTACTTATTTTGCCAAGTGGATAAACAAGAGAAACTGTGTTGTGTCCTATTTGTGAGTGACGAACCCGATGTTGAAACGTAGTCCATTCCGAGCTAGGGTCCAGCCATTGTTGTGGGTCTATCATCAATAGCTCTTTTTATCAAATTAGAAAGATAGAACTCAATTAAGTACATATCTCCCTTGTTCCCCCCCTTCTTTTCTATCTGCTTGGTCCTTTCAAGTAACCCCAACCCCTCTTTGTCGTTACTGTTTTTTTTTTTTTTGTAAAAGATGTTGTTGTTATTTGTTTATTGATGCGATTCTAGCTAATATCTTTCACTCTAAGTTGGTAGGGATAATCTTTGACTGCAATGGAATGGTGAAACTTCATAAAAACAAGATGGTGGAACTTTAGAAAGATGATGCAGTTAGATCTAACAATGAGTATATTAAACCCACCACCTGATGCTATCTTAAACCGCAAACAACTATCATCAGTTGATAGAATGGCCACACAAGTATGATGAAAAACACTTGATAAACCGGTTTGATCCTTTGGATATGACACACCAAGACAGATCGAAACGTTCACGAGGAACAAAAGAAAATCACTCTCAAAATATTTGATAAAAGAAAAAGGTTATTGTTTCTCAAAATGAGATTACATGAATATAAAGGAAAAACACTTAAGAAATAAGCTAGATAGTTAATTGTTCTGAAATCAGAAAAGAAATAAAAATAGTTTAATAACTCTTGAGCTTCAAATGAGACTCTTTAGCTCTATTTTCGTCACCTATTTTGACCACAAAATTAAGTGAGTAATTTTAGGCTTTCTTGGGGTTGTATGACATTCAGAAGAGGCTGGACTTGGTAGTTAACATCACCAGATGATTTGTGAATGTTTTCCTTGTCAAAAACTTCATAAATCAGTCTACTAAGTGCATTCCTCAGCTGCTTAACTCTCGCCTGAGTCATTGGTCCTTCCGGTACAAGCATTGCATCCTCTGGCTCAAGCATAGCTTCCTCAGGTTCAAGCTCAGCTGCAATGTCTTCATCCTGATTCCTTCATATGATCACATCATGCCCTTCCTCTTGAAAAGGACCTCAAATCCGACTCATCTGCCACAAAAGGAACTAAATCAGAAACATTAAAGCTTGAACTCATATTATACTTACCTTGCAAATTGATTTGATCTAAGCATTTTCACTGATTTTATTCAAGACTTTGAATGGACCATCGGTCCTTGGCATGAGTTTGGACTTCCTTTCACCTGGAAATCGTTCTTTTCTCAAGTGTACCCAAACCAGATCTCCAACTTCAAAGACCATCTTGTGCCTGCCTTTGTTTGCTTGCTTTTGATACTGCTTTGTCTTGGCTTCAATGTTGAGTGGTGCACTCTCATGAATCTGCTTAACAAGATCAGCTTTCTTTTTCCCATTCATACTAACTCTTTCACTCAAAGGCAAAGGGATTAGATCCAAATGAGTTAGAGCATTAAAACCATAGACAATCTGAAAAGGAGAATATTTGGTAGCAGAATGAACATAATGATTTTATGCAAACTCAACATGAGGCTAGCAATCTTCCCAAGTTTTGATATTCTTCCTAATGATTGCACGCAACATAGTAGACAAAGTTCTATTCAGTACTTCAGTTTGTTCATTAGTTTGAGGATGACAAGTAGTTAAAAACAACTTAGCTCCTAACTTAACCCACAAAGTTTTCCAGAAAAGCTCAAGAACTTAGTGTCCTTATCAGAAACAATTGTCCTAGACATTTCATGCAAACGAACAACTTCTCTGAAGAACAACTCAGCAACAAGTGATGCATCATTAGTTTTATGACATGGGATAAAATGCGTCATATTAGAAAATCTATCTACAACAACAAAGATAAAATCTCTTCCTTTTCTCGTTCTAGGAAAACCAAGCACAAAATCCATAGAAATATCATTCCAAAGTTCAGTATGAATGGTTAAAGGAGTATACAAACCGTGAGGTTGCACTTTAGACTTTGCTTGTTTGCAAGTGACACATCTTCCGCAAATCCTTTCCACATCTCTCTTCATATGCTGCCAGTAGAAGTGATCCTGCACAACAGTTAGTGTTTTGGTAACTCCAAAATGTCCCATTAGACCTCCTCCATGAGCTTCTCTGATAAGCAAATCTCTCAAAGAACAGTTAGGCACACACATACGATTTTCATAGAACATAAACCCTTCATACCTAAAGTATTTTCCATGAGCGAATTTCTCACAAGCTCGAAACTCTTCTTTGACTTCAACATCAGTATCATATATTTCCTTAAGTTTTTCAAATCCTAACAACTTAGCGTCAAGAGTAGAGATGAGAGAATACCTTCTTGACAAAGCATCAACAACAACATTTTCTTTACCTTGCTTGTATTTGATGACATAAGAAAATGTCTCAATGAACTCTACCCATTTGGAATGTCTCTTGTTCAGCTTTTGTTGGCCCCTCAGATGTTTTAGAGACTCATGGTCAGTGTGAATCACAAACTCTTTCGGGCAGAGATAGTGCTGCCATATTTGTAAGGCTTAGACTAAGGCATAAAGCTCCTTAGCGTATGTTGGATAGTTCAAGGTTGTTCCTCCTAGTTTCTCACTGAAATAATAAATTGGCTTCTTCTCTTGCATCAGCACTGCTCCAATACCTACACCAGAAGCATAACACTCTATTTCAAAAGTCTTATGAAAGTCTGGTAAAGATAAGAGTGGTGCGTTAGTAAGCTTCCCTTTCAAGTTTTGGAATGCTTCTTCGTGTGCGTCTTCCCATTTGAATCCAACATCCTTCTTGATAACCTCTGTCAATGGGGCAGCAGTGGTGCTAAAATCTTTGACAAATCGCCTATAGAAGCCTGCTAGTCCATGGAAACTCCTTACTTCTCCAACAGTCGTTGGACAGGCCATTCAAAAATTGCCTTGGCCTTCTCCTCATCAACCTGTATACCATGTGCACTCACAACAAAGCCTAGAAACACAAGATTATCCGTGCATAAGGTACACTTCTTCAGATTAGAAAACAACTTTTCTTTTCTTATAACTAAAACAGAATTCAAATGCTCCACATGATCACTCAAGTTTTTGCTATAGAAAAAAATGTCATCAAAGTAGACAACAACAAAAATTTCAATGAATGATATCAAAACATGATTCATTAATCTCATGAAAGTGCTAGGTTCATTAGTTAATCCAAAATGCATCACTAACCACTCATATAAACCATGCTTTGTTTTGAAAGCAGTTTTCCATTCATCACCCTCTTTCATTTGAATTTGGTGATATCCACTTTTAAGATCAATCTTAGAGAACACACTAGAACCATACAACTCATCTAACATATCATCTAAGCGAGGGATAGGATGGTGATACTTAACTGTGATGTTATTGATGGCACGGCAGTCAACACACATTCTCCAAATTCCATCATTCTTTGGGACAAGTAGAACTGGCACAACACATGGGCTCATGCTCTCTCGAATGTATCCCTTCTCCATCAGCTCACTGACTTGTCTTTTCAACTCCTTGGTCTCCACTGGATTGGTTTTGTAAGCTGGTCTGTTACGTAGTGAAGCTCTAGGAACAAAGTCTATTTGATGCTCAATCCCACAGATTTATGGTAAGCCATCAAGGTTGTCTTCAGAGAATACATCCTCAAAATCCTGCAAAAGAGAGGTAACTTCACTCGGTAGCACCGGTGTAAGGTCAGTCACGCTCATGAGAGCTTCTTTATAAATAAACAAAATCATGGGCTGTCTCGAGAAAAGAGCTCTCTTGACCTCACAAGACTTCATAAAGAAGTTAGAAACTCTCACGGGTTTACTCTCAAATGCTTTTTTCTTGGTTTCTCTCAAGCTCTCGCTTTTCTTTTGGTGATTGGTGTTTTGGGCACTCAAACTCTCTTTCTTTCTCTTCTTGCTCAATTGTATTTGATCTTGATGTACCTCAAATGGTGTCAATGGAACCAACATGATCTTGTTTCCCTTAAACTCAAAAGAATGCTTGTTGGTGAATCCATTATGTATAACTCTGCGATCAAATTGCCATGGTCTCCCCAACAGAATATGACCAGCATCCATAGGCAGAACATCACAAAGAATATCATCCTCATATTTCCCAATAGAAAGAGGAATCTTACTTGTGATTTCACCTTTATATCTCCACTGTCATTTAGCCATTGAAAGTTGTAGGGTCTTGGATGTTTCTCAAACTTTAACCCCAACTTCTGAACCATAGCCTGCAAACCTTCTCTTGAACAAGACACCTCATATGAAACAAGTTATCTCTTTGTTCTTTCACCTCAGACTTCCATTGTCTAGAATCAACATGGCTCGTTTGTTAGAGCACTCATTGGCATAATGTCCTTTGCCATGACACCTGAAGCATTGAACATCTCGGTTCCTTGGTTTTGCAGGCTCTGTTCTCCCTTTGGTATCTTGAGTAACAGCGGCTGGTTTGGAATCAAACATTGGCTTTGGGGCCGTCTTCTCTTCTCTGGAATAGTTAGGTCTCGCACTACTCATTCCAGCACCATAAGACTGACGTATTAGACCCTTCCTCTTGAGCTGCTGCTCCATCAAGATAGCCTTATGCAACATTTCCTCCAGATCTACATATTGTTGCAACTCCATTCGATCATGCAGATCTCTGCCCATCCCACTTAGAAACCTTGCCATGGTGGCTTCTCGATCCTCATCGATATCTGCTCTTATCATAAGACTCTCCATCTCTTGATAATAGTGCTCCACATTTCTACTCCCTTGAGAAAGTCTCCTTAGCTTCTGAGAGCTGTGGTAATGACTAGGAACAAAGCGTTTCCTCATGATCGTTTTCATTTCATCTCATTTCTCAATGGGATACTCTCCATTGCGTCTACTACTTGTTACCAACTGATCCCACCAATTAATAGCATAATCACAAAATTCAGTGGCTGCAACTCGTACCTTCTTCATCTCAGAGTAGTTTTGGCAATCAAAAACCAACTCAATCTTCTTCTCCCACTCTAGATATGCATCTGGATCGTTATTTCTTTGAAACGATGGAATCTTCAACTTAATACTACCCAAGTTGTCATCAGCTCGATCTCTGCCCTCTCTAGCACGTTGTGGTCTCTTCAACTCCCTCTGGATGAATGATCATCATCATCACTGTAATAATCAATCTCTGCTCTGCGATGATTTGCTCTTCCTCGTCTCGGTTGAATGGCTCTTCTTCTAGGTAGAGTAGGCAAATTTCGTGGCTGCCTCTGTTGTGCCTCTTCGTTGTACCGATCCAACCTCTCATGGACTGCATCCATCTCTACTCTGATCAATCGTTTGATCTCTACCATCAGGGCATCTACTTGTAATGTTTTATTCGCCGGTCCTTCTTCTACACGACTATTGTTATTCTCTCCATCGTGATTGGATATGATTCTTCCCTGCAAAATGAACAAACAAATTAGCAGAAAAAGGTGTTTTCCAAGTGTTTCCCACAAAGATATTTTCTCTCTAGTGTTTCCCAAAGTGTTTCCCCAAGTGTTTATCCTCACTAGTGTTTCTCTCAACCAAATATCAATCAGCGAATTTTCCTAATTTCAATAGAACCAATAATCAGATTTTAATAAGTTTTTCCAATGAATTAACCAGTGAATCAAGAGATATAAATAGAAAGAAAGATAGATATATTAATAAAATAGAATAGAACGGAAGATAGATAAATTAAGAAACTTGATATATTCTATATGAGCAACAAACTTGATCTATTCTATATAAACGACTTGATCTCTCTCTTTTTTTTTCGTTGATTACGAAAATAAATATATTAAACTGAACATATAAGAAAAATAGAAAAAAGAAGAAAAGATATAATATGAAAGATAGAAGATGAAAAGATAGAAAATGAAGATGAATAAATGAGAAGATGAAAAGTTATGATAGAATACCGAACTTAAGAGCGTTGCTCTGATACCACTTGATGCGATCCTAGCCAAGATCTTTCACTCTAAGTTGGTAGGGATAATCTTTGACTCCAATGGAATGGTGAAACTCCAAAGAAATAAGTCGGTGGAACTTTAGAATGATGATGCATGTAGATCCAACAGTGAGTATATTAAACTCACCACCTGATGTTATCTTAAACTGCAAACAACTATCATCAGTTGATAGAATGGCCACACAAGTGTGATGAAGAACACTTGATAAACCGGGTTGATCCTTTGGATATGACACATCAAGACAAATCGAAAAATTCACAAGAAAAAAAGAGAATAACTCTTAAAATATTTGATAAAAGAAAAAAGTTGTTGTTTCTCAAAATAAGATTACATGAATATAAAAGAAAATAAACTTTAGAAATAAGCTAGCTAATTAATTGTTTTGAAAGCAGAAATGAAATAAAGGTAGTTGAATAACTTTTGAGCTTCAAATGAGACTCTGCAGCTTTATTTTCGTCACCTCATTTGACCACAAAATTAAATGAGTATTTTTGGACTTTTTTGGGCTTGTATGATATTCAGAAAAGATTGGACTTGATAGTTAACATCACCAAATGATTTGTGAGTGTTTTTCTTGTCCAGAATTTCATAAATCAGTCTACTAAATGCATTTCTCAGACTGCTTAATTTTCGTTTGAGTCATTAGTCTTTTCGATACAAGTATTGTATCATTTGGTTAAAGCATAGTTTTCTCAAGTTTAAACTCAGCTATAATGTCCTCATCTTAGTTCCTTCCTATGATCACATCATTCCTCATTCCTTTAAGTATTCAACTCGTTGACCTACAACGACACATATAGATCAGTCTGGTTCTACCTCGGGTTTGAACCATTCGGATTCATAGAGATCATAGGTATGGTGTGCGGTGCAATGGTCTTGTAACGTCTGTTTTGGTTGTTTTTGTGTGTGTGTGTGTGTGTGTGGAGCGATATCTACGCTTACGTGCAAAGTCCTGTTGTCTCTGACTCTGATAAGAATAGGAGAAGTTATGGTTTGATAGTGAGATTGTCATGTCAAAAGCAAGGTTGTTTTTATCGTTTAGTGAAGCGGAGAGGGACCGACCCTATTTAGTGGTTTTATAAAGTAAAGAAACTGCTAAGTGACAAGACACGTATGCTTTTGTGACTCCTATGTTTTTTTTTGTTTTTTTTTTTAATTAGAAAGATTTCTAATTTTTTCTTCAGGTTTTTCTTTGATTCGTGCATAGAAAGTAAAAATACTTATCTTTGACCTCTCTTTTTCTACCCACACACACTAACATCATTCGCTTTTATTTCCTTTTCCTACTTTTGTCGATTGTTTTATATAATCATCATTTTGATTTGAATTCTAAAAATAGAAATTGTACAGATATCTCCACCCTAAAAAGGATTAAAGATGCACGTTAACAAGTTGTAGTAAATACATCATCTCAATCTCACTAACAACCACCCATCGTAACTTACAATATGTTGCCAATTTATCTTACTTTAGATATATCTTAGTATGACTTTTCTTGAATTTGATATTTTCAAATAAAATCAAGAGATCTCAAAATATATGTAATATCCATAAACCAAAAATTAGATTTTTGGGTATGACACTTTTTGATATTCTCAAATAGAATCAAAAGATCCTAAAGCATATATAATATTTGTAAACCAAAAGCTACACTTTTGAGTATAGTGTCAAGTAATACCAGAGAGGGTGTCGGTCAACACCGGTTATCAGAAATCAATTGCAGTTCAATTTGATTTTTGTTTGGTTCTGGCGGTTCGGCAAGTGGTGTCGAACGATACAAAAGAATGGTGTTGGTCAATACCGGTTATTGAGAAATTGACCTAGTTCAATTTGAGTTGTCAGATTTAGGTCGGTTTGGGCGAAGAAGCTTTATTTCGCTTAATAAAAGTGTGCAGCCTCCTGTTCTTGACACAGTTTTCGAAGTTTGAGTTTTCAGAGAGGAAAAAAGGCGATTTTGGAGAGATTTCAGAGTTTTGAGGCTCGGTCAAAATATTGCTTGTTGTTCTTCGTTGCTTTCATCCGTTTTCCCCTTTTCAATCTGTTTTAAGGTGAGTGCATAACCGTAGGCTCGTGAATCACTAGGGATTTGTTTGTTTGTTGAGTTTCTGTTGAGTTCATGTTGAATATTGAGTTTATGTTCGATTATGGGTGTTGAAACCCATTGATTCTGTGTTTATGTGTTGTTTCGTCGTTTTTGGGTTTGTGTCTGCGGGTGGATGTTGAGCGATACCATTTGGTGTCGGTCGACACTTATAAGCTAGTGTCAGGTCAACACCTAGCGGGTGTGTCGACTGATACCTTGGGAATGTCGGTCGATACTAATGTTGTCTGCGTTAGTTACTGTTGTGTTTTATATGTTGCTATTGGAAAACCGTCTCACTAAGTATTTCTTAAATACTTATGCATCTCTTTTTCCGTAATATGATGTAGGTAAATGCAAAGTGTGATTGCGGAATCGAGGCTGAAGAATGAGCTAATAGGATGTTTTGGTTTATTGTTTAAGTGTTAGAACCTAGTGTTAGGTTGCTATAAATATTTATTTATATTTCTGAAATTAGTTATTGTTAAATTGAATTGGTGATTTTATTTGGTTATTATTTATTGAATTATTTTATTGACTTCCGTATTATTTAGTTTTTGAGAACTATTAAATTATTATTTTTATTATTTTTTTAAAAAATTTGGTTGTTTCAAGATATATATTTGGACTTTTCTTTTTTGGTCGACTACAATCACTGAAAATTTTGGTACTTTTCTTGTTTTTTTTTGTTTTTTTTTTTTTTTCCTGAATGATCTTTCAACTCAAATTATAGATTTTACTCTTTGGACCTCATTCGATATTTGACAATAATCAGTGTCATAGTCATGCCATGCCACCACGACATGGTTTCTTTAATAACATCTTACATCATACATAGCCGTATCGAACTATTAAAGGCTTGATTGAATCCACTAATTAAGTTCCCACCAAGATTCATTGACCTTATAGCTTTTGACCTATTATTCTCTTTAATTTGTAGTAGTTTTTTTAATTCCACCTGAAAGTCATTTCACGATATCGAAAAATCATAGATGTATTTGATTTCTATAATTTCAAACGACTTGACCACCTTATTATGGTCTTGCTCCTACAGTCCTACTCTGCTAGAGACAAGTTTATGGATCCGATTAGTGACACAAGATGATGAAAACAAAATAATAGTACGAGATGACGGTATATAGAGATGGTAAAATTATATTAGTAGTAAAAGATGGTGGTTTTTTAACCCCAAAAAAAAAGAAAAAGAATATGGTGGTTTTTTGTTGAAAGTTCCACGGTTTAGTTGAAAACAAAATGGTAATGGAAACAAGAAGGATATAGTGATTTTCTTTTTAGAAAAAGATAGTGGTTTTTCTACTCTATACCATCAATTTCTTACCGCATATTTGTACCATATTTTTTTTCCTAATAGTTTCACTAAATAATTACAAAAAGGTTGTTCACGTTTTTCCACCCCATGACATACTATAACAAAGACTAGAGAGCTTTAGTGATGGCTCTAGAGTGAGATAGTGACTTCGTTGTAAGAGGTGTTGTACAAATAATCAATATAGACAAGTATCACTACAATCTTTGTAACCAACGTGCACCTTGTCTTATTGTCGCACTATGGAGTTGACATTATTGGTGGTTGAGTCGTTATCACCTATCAATATCCACATCCAACAACAATTACTTGTAGATCGGTGACCGTGACCGTGACCGTGACCGTGTCCGTAGAGTATAATCTGTGAAAAGTTCATTATTGAAAACAAACTGGCCTCACTCCAGCTTCACTGATGCAGACACTATACTATGCATCACACTCGTTTTCGACTTAGCCGCTGCTCCACGAACACGACCCCAGCTTCCATGACCCATAGCTCGGCCACCATGGACACTGAAACTAACACAGCCTCTAATACCTATATCCAATTCACTGTACTTCCAGAATACAGTAGACAAACATATTAGAAAATATAACAAAACACAAAACAATTCACCGCAAAATCTCTTTGAAGGCCAAAGGGGGTGATTCTAAAACTAGCAGTTGACTAATTCACATAATCAATTAAACACATAGTCTCAAATCAACCAATTTCTAACAGTCATAAAACCGTAAGAGCTCTGATACCAAAATGAAACAACCAAGCTTTTTTTTTAATAATTAACATAGCTCGAATTAATATTCATAAAGTATTAATTCTCAACAGCTATCAATGCAAAAATTCTCAAGAAATAAATAAATAATTTAATCAAATAAATATTTAATTTAATTCACCTATATTCAAATCCAGAATAGATAAATAAGTCTAGCAACCTAAACACCAGGTGCTAACAATTCGAAACAACAAACTCAAATAAATAAAACATCTTATCATCCCCTTCTTCGGTCTTGATTATGCGATCACACTTTTCTTTTACCTGCATCACATTACGAAAGAGATGCATAAGTGTTTCATAAATATTTAGTGAGACATTCATCCCAGCTACAGGCCAATTATATAATTTCCAAATATTTTCCATTATTTAAATAATTTACATAATTAATAAATAATTTTTCACATACTTAAACAGTATGAATAATTCCCATAATTATTAAAATATTCTCCACAATTATAAAAATAATTTCCACTATTAAGATAATAATTCTCAACTCTTGAAATAATTTCAATAATTACTTTGAACCCTTTACTATTAAATTTCACCGTTGCATAATTAATTAAACCAATTAACAAATCAATTTCCATTTAACCGAAATAAGTCAATTAATTTCATTAATCCAGATTAAACCGGATTTGAATCAATCAAACTCTTTTTTTAATTTTTTTTATTCTAAGTCCGGAAAAACTCAATAAAACAAACTCCAATAAATAAATAATTCAAATCAATTTAAATTAACAATATTCAACTCCAAGAATAATATTAAAATACTATCAACCTGAACACCATGTTTGCAAAACAATAATTCAAATAAATAGACGGTAAACAAATCCTATCATCCTCTCCTCGGTCCGATTCCGCGATCACACTTTTTTTTACCTGCATCTCATTAGAATTGAGACGCTTAACTATTTCATAAATACTTAGTAAGGTGATCACCCCGCCTACTGGCCAATTATGCAATTTTCCAAATAATTTCATAATATTAATAAATCACCAAATTATTAAAAATACTTTTCTTAATTATTAAATAATTTTTACAATTAAATAGTAGTTTCCTAACACTCATATAATTACCACATAATTTTAACCACTTAAATTATTACCATAATTATTTTACACCACTTAAATATTTTTTCACAATATTAAAACATATTTATAATTCTCATAATTATTAAATTACTTCCTCATTATTAAATAATAATTTTAACAGTTAAAATAATTTCCATAATTATTTTATACCAGATTAATTAATTAATTTTACCTTTTAATAATTAAAGACGAATTTAAACCAATTAATTTCAGTTAAACCGATTAAATCAGATTTAAACCGTCAATAAAATTAATTCGCTAGATAACCGGATTAAACTGGATCTGTGTCGACCAACACCGCTTATGTCGCTCGACACACAGCCGATTGGTTTCGCTCGACACTGACCCATCACATCAATTTCAGATCGATTTCTCGACACACAAATGCCAAAAACACAATTTCACATCAACAAGCTCAATTCAACATCTATATAACACATAAACAGTAACAAACTCATCAACTACAACAATTATAATCATTTTCCAATCAATTTCTGAAACAACCAAACTTTCTTTTTGTTTTTTTATAAATAATTATCAATGCAGAAGTTCTTTAAAGAAATCAATAATTAATAAATTAAATAACCATTCAACAATCATTCCATAATAATAAATAACTCTAGCAACATAAACACCATGTTTGGAATAAACAAATAACTTAAAACAATAAAACTATCCTAACATCCTCTTCATCTCTCGGCCTTATTCCGCGGTCGAACATTCCTGTTACCTGCAACACATTGGAATAGAGATCCATAAGTATCATCATAAATACTTAGTGAGTGGATCATCCTGTCTACAGACCATGTACGTCAACCACTAGACAATACAGCAACCAATAACAACAATAAACAACAGCAGCAATGACCAGTAAAGACAACAGACTCGCAACAGAACAAGTGTCGACTGACACCCCCATTGATGTCGCTCGACGTCCCGCTAGGTGTCGACCGACACCGCCCCGACGCCTCAACACCAACGGCAACGAAACAAGCGCATAAACACATAAACTGTGGGATTCAACCCCCACAAGCGATTTAAACAACATATAACTCAAAAACAGCTCAAGAACAACTCGCAGACTCAATAATAAACTCAACTCAAGCAAACTCTAGTGATTCACGGACCTACAGTCACACACTCACCTTAGAACGAATTGAAAGAAGGGAAGGAATATAGAACAGGGAAGAACAGCAACAGATCTAGCCTCCAAACTCCAAAATCTCTCCAAAATTGCCTCCCTTTGCCTCTGGAACTTTTCACCTCGAAAACTAAGCTCTGAAACGCAGCTACAGTGTTTTTATCGCGTGAATAGGGTTTCCATCGCCTAAACCAGATAAAACCAGCCGAATTAAATTGAAGCGATTGATTTCTTGATAACCGGTGTCGATCAACACCAACCCTTGGTGTCGGTCGACAGCACTCGACCAAACCGACACTTTGAACCAAAATCGATTTAACCCGGAATCGATTGCCATAACCGGTGTCGCTCAACACTAGTTATTCAGAAGCGGTTTACATATTTTCTTCGCGATGCTTGAACCTTAAACCGACTGCACAACAATCAAACAAAAACATGCACAGTCAATATTCGATTCACATCTCAAAGAGCATATGCAATTTACTCCCGAACACCTAGTGTCACCTGACAACATTTCAGGATCACAGATGTTACAATTTCTCTGGAAATCACGGACCTACACACAGTACTCACCTTGACAAGGATTGGAAGGAAGAACACAAGGAAGATGATGAAGAACAGCAAGGATTTTCCCAGAACCTCAGAAATCTCCCCAAAACTCCACAAAACTCTCTTCTTCTTCTCTTTGCCTTTCTCAAACTCTTCCCTTCAAAAACGACAAAAGAATGCAGCTGGAGCACTTAAAAAGTCGCAACCTAAGTTTTTCTCCTCAAACGAATGCAAACTGGACAAATTAAAACAAACCAAAAATTGCAATTCGAACCGGTGTCGACCGATACCAGCCCTTGGTGTCGCTTGACACCAGGCAAAAATTGCAATTCTTCGTTCTTGGATGGTACAATTCTCTCCCACTAAATTGGATTCGTCCTCGAATCTCAACCAATACATCTACCAAAGACGGCAAAAACCTGGCCCTCACTGACTAACCACATGAGATCATCACCTGATCTCCGATAGTCACATTTAATCTTATGCTATACACACGTTTCCAGACATTATTACTTATAACTCATACTCAACCGCTTATGCTGGGGCTCCTACACCCAAATAAGTCCTCAAACCACTTATGCTGGGGCTCCTACACCCAGATAAGTACGTCGGAGAATATTATTTCCTCGATACTCACGTTGTGACTCATCAGCCACTATCAAGTACATCTCTATCCGCTTATACTAAGGTTCATACATTTATATAAGTTTGCAAGCACTCACACTGAGGCTCCTACACTCAGGTAAGCCCGCAACCACACACCAGAGAACTACCGCATCCCTGAAAATATGCAGAGTAATAAGTCTAAACCATCTACAACATCTCCGATTAGAACTGTCTCACGACCTAACTGGTCAAATCACAACATTCCCTAACACGGAATATCTCTAACACACGACCACGAATGGCCAAAACAAACTGTAAGATCCGAAACACATAACAAAATATGAGGCAACACCCTCTCATATAACTCAAAAATGTAAATCGTTACCACAACGAAAATACACCAGCCACACCACAACAACAACAACACCACCATGCTAACACAAATGGGGCCACAAGGAAGAAGCTCTCTCTCTCCGACCTACTCATCGAACACTTCTGAACTTCAGCTCCATCCTTTCCTCCGGCTCTCAAATATCATCTTCGGTACCGCTACAGTCCCACTAAACTTTCAACAATGGCACACTCTTGTTCCACATAACCTTGACTCTCCTATCGAGAATCCTCACAGGAACCGTCGAAACCGTCAAAAATCGAATTGAACCGCAATCCATTTTTGATAACCGCAACTAACCAGGCGTTGGTTTACATATGTTATAACAATGATGCTTAATCCTCTAGACTAACCGCACAACAATCAAACAAGAACATGCACATCCGATTAGAGATTAACACCTTACATATAACCTGTAACTACACCTTGATGAAAAGTTCTTACTACTGGAGGTAACTCCAACCGATACGCCACCGGTCCAACTCGTTCCACCTCTGAAAACAGACCCGTACACCGCAGACTGAGCTTGTTCTCTGCTATGGGTCTGTTAGGACCCCTCAACGTAGTCATCTTGAGATACTCAAGACCTCGAACCTGGTACTCAAGCTACCGCCTTCGCCAAACACGATATTCTGAGCTTTCTGCATGTTCAGTTTCAAAACACGGAACTTCTTAGTTGTTTTCTGAACATAAGTAGCTCCAAAAATGTTGCGCTCCCCACTTGGATCCAGCCTAAACGTGTCCTACAAGGCCTCTCATACAAAATCTCAAAAGGAGCCACACAATGATTCACCTGAAAACTATTGCTGTAAGCGACTCGACTAACTCCAATGGTCCGCCAAAAGGCCAACCTATACTAATACCCATACAGTATCGGAAATCCATCTCCAACCGAATGCTCCACGTTGACCAACAAACACGTGTTGCACTCTGCAACCCAAACTGCCACAACTATCATCACCACGACCCAATGATAATACCCCTTGAGATCACGGTACGTCTTGGTCGCACATGGATGAATCGAGAATTTGCTCGCATGAGTCTCTCTCAAAATTTTCTGTCTCAACTCCTCAATTTCGGGTACACACACGACCACATACTAAAATCCGTCCATCCGATGAGACTTGATACTCGGAACCTACTGCTCTCGATGCATAACATAAAATATGTTCACTCCGCTGAGCTATTCTGATTCAAATGAGTAGATCCGCCTGATCCACTGCCGCCACACCCAAAGGCTCCTCCAAAATACCACAAAAAACTAAGTACCAAGACATCAATATCCCGCAATCTCGCTTAAACACTCTTCATCATTAGCTGCAAAACAATCACAAAACCCTTCACGAACTCCTGTAGCACTCTGCTACACTCTAAGACCTTCTGATACTGATAGCACTACTCGATCTAATTTTAAACCTGGATAGCTTCAAACTTTTCGGATCTACAGAAAACGTTTTCTACATAACTCATGATTCAGAAACTAGTTGTCGTTTCCGGAAACTGCACTTCCTCAATATAGCATACAGCTTCTACTTTCGCAGCCTATCCCAAATTAACTCCGACCGAGCCTCGCGCTCCTCGGAACCCCTCGAGTTCCTGCACCACTTGGCTAGCCTCGATAGTAATCCCTGCCACCGGACTCCAACATAACCATTGTCGCCAAAAGTCTTGTAACCTCACCTCGCTTTAACAACTGCTCAGCTTGAAAAGCCCGGACTCCTTGAAACGCCGACCTCCGTCTAACATGCTAACCAGTGTTGCTCTGGATGCCACTACTATCGACACACTCCGGAGGAAAAGAAACAACACCATGCTTCCTAACCCAACCACACGCGGGACTCAAGCTGCCCAGTAACAAATTCCTTCCACATTTGCATGTGTTGAGAACCCTAAATTCTATCACATTAAGAATTAAAAGAAACAGACAACCACAACCACCATTCTACACTAAGAATTCACAAAGTCTGAATTATAAATTTTACCTGTGATCTGGCCGAACTGACTAGTATGGCCCACCTCTGCCGGAGAGTACACACGCGGCATTGCTCCTATGCACCGCTGCGATCTGCGACACTGGCTGAACCGCCAATGGCTGAATCGACGCCATCGAGGCCTGCTGAACTTGGGACACATTGGCCTGATATGCCCCGGCTCACATCAATGGATACACACCTTAGGCCCCCGAGGTGCGACCCGCCTAGGACAACTCTCCAGACGATACTCAGTACTCCCGCAACCAAAACACCCACCACAGACCTTCTGGCTGCCTCCAGAAACCTCCTCAAACCTCCTCTTCTGGCCTTGTGCAAGCATGCCGTCCTTGCCAGAATCAGTACCAAAGCTCGCACCTCTGCACTGCTGTGATTGCTGCTGCTGCTGGCCTCTCGTCTTGGTAGCAGGAGCAACCGCAGCTGGCACCGCTATCGGACCAACCTGCTCGCGCTGATCCTCCTCAATCGAAGATGCCAACTCCACTAAGTCCGCACTCGAAACGTACTCACGACCCTGATACTGCTGTCGGATACTCGAACGAAACCACTGAAGGAACCTCTTATGAATCCCACGCTCACCGCCTATACCGAGACCGGCATGCACCACCAGTCTGCTAAAATCCGTGTCGTACTCGTGCACCGAATGGTCTCCCTGGGATAAGGTAAGGATCCACATCTGAAACCGATCCCGAGCCTCCTGCGGAAAGTACAGGGTGTCAAGCTCTGCCACAAAATCACCCCAAGTCCAAACCGCTCTCCTCCCCGCAATGGCCCGCCACCACAAATGTGCGTCACCACTCAAATAGTGGATAGCTATCTCCACATGGTACTCCACTGGACATCTGATCGACTGGAAATTCCGCTCTAGTCTCGATCTCCACTCATAGGCCTGGTCGGACCAACACCGCCCTCAAATAAAGGCGTCCCAATTTTCTGCATCTCCATCATCATCTCTAGATAAGGCGGATGCCCAACCACAGCAGCACCATGCTGCCCAACAAAACCCGCAGCCTCATGCTGCCCCACAAAACCGGCTCCCTGATGTGCTCCGGCAACCGGAGGAACACCCGGCATCTGCTGAGTAACCGCCTGCGGAAGACATGCTAAGATCTGCATTTAGATCCCCATAAACTGGTCACCAAGATCCTGAGCTGGAGCAACACCCGCACCTGGGGCAGCCCCGACTCCCGTGCTCACACTAGCTCCCAAACTGGCCTCACCCGTTAATGACTGGGTGACCGAGAGGATGATACTAGATTACGACTGACTAAACACAATTAATCAATAAACACATAGTCCAGTTCACCCAATACTAACAGTTATAAAATTGTATACGCTCTGATACCAAAATGAAACAGCAAAACTCTTTTTGTTTTTTGTTTTTTTTTTTGTTTTTTTTTTTAATTCCAAGTGGAGAAAAACTCAATAAAACAAACTCATATAAATAAATAATTCAAACCAATTTAAATCAACAATATTCAAATCCAGGAATGATATTAAAATACTAGCAATCAAAACAATAGGTTTGCAAAACAATAACTCAAATAAATAGACGATAGACAAATCCTATCATCCTCTTCTCGGCTCGATTCCACGATCACATTTTCTTTTTACCTGCACATCACATTGGAATAGAGATGCATAGTATTTCATAAATACTTAGTGAGGCCATCACCCAGCCTACATGCCAATTACGCAATTTTCAAGATAACTTCACAATATTAATAAATCACCAAATTATTAAAAATATTTTTCTTAATTATTAAATAATTTTCACAATTAAATAGTAATTTTCCAACACTCATATAATTACCACATATATTTTTAATCACTTTTTGTTTTGATTTTAACCACTTAAATAATTACCACAATTATTTTACACCACTAAAATAATTTTTCTCAATATTAAACATATTAATAATTCTCATAATTATTAACTTACTTCTTCATAACTAAATAATAATTTTAACACTTAATGTATGCAAACAAAATTAATGTATGCTATAATTTTTTATGTAAAACATTCAATTTAGTGTTTAGGGTTTGGCAGACTTCG
>OVBJ01001477.1:0-27912 GCA_900406535.1 Noccaea bulbosa | reverse complement strand
CAAGGTTTCTGCCTTGGCGATTACTCTAAATCTCCAAGATAATCTTCTTTCTTTATTTTTCTCTAGGAAAAGTAAATGTTCCCATTCGTTTGATAGCTCCAATACTCCTCATCCAGCTCAGCTACCGCCTCTTCTGGATTCGTCCTAATCCGCTACAAGCTCGCATCCAGCTCAGCAACTCTCCTTTAGCTCCGTTAAGCTCCACTTAGCTCCGCTACAAATCCGTCCACACGTCCTGATGCACTTCCTGACTGATTCACGATCTGCGTCAATCCAGCTGCATATTCATTGTTGACAGTAGAACGTGTGTTTTGTTTTTCAAGAGGATTCTGTTTTCCTTTAAGAATGAGCCAACAACATTTTGATTATATGTATATATATATTCTTCTTGTTCAGCTTAGTTAAATTCGTTCGCTTCGAATTTCTCTTCCAAGCTGCTACTTGTGAGTTCTGATACTTGGTGGGAGATTGAACCGGATTTAGAAATTCGGAATTGAACCAAGAAGATGTCTAGGATTTTATGCTTCTTATTTTGGGGTAAAGAGTAAATACTGAGCTTGGCCTACAAGATATCTAGGGGATTAACAACATGTACGAACTAAACAAATGAATTTTTAAATTAAAAATTGGTATTCAATTACATTATTTTTTTTTTTTTGTGGTAAAAACTAAAAAGTTTTCCATGAGGAGGAGTCAAAGAGTATTGAACGACTTAGCTCAGAGTTGCAATATTCAATTCAGGGAACCGATTTGTGGAATCGCAAAACCCAATTTCCCACCAGAGAGAGACGAAGACCAAAACCAAAGATTTTGGCTAGAAGAAATCAACTATTGCTCCCAGCCAAGATATCTATATCCTTCTCAGTCGGCTTTTGTCAAGGTCAAGGACCGCCTACTTGTTGAAAATGTCTTGTTAGCCTCTGAGCTAGTGCAAGGTTTTAACGGGAAGAATGCCTCGCCAAGAGGTCATTTGATTCCGTGAGCTGGAACTTCATCCTCCGCAGCAGATTTCCCTCAAAGAATGTGTCTCGACAACTTCCTTGTCGATCAATGTGAATGGACAACTCTGCGGCTTCTTCAAGGGAAATAGAGGCTTGAGACAAGGCGATCCCCTCTTTGTCATGGCAATGGAGACTCTCTCTAGCCTTGTCAACTCCAACGGATGCTACAACTACAACCCTGCGAGGAGTGGCCGCAAAAGTACACCCAGTCATGGTTAAGGAATCACTTACTCCTCTTGTCGAATGGTTAATGGGCCCACGAAGACTGGGGATTCAACTGGAAGCAACGGTCTCCTCTCAAGATTGGCCAGCTGGGGTATTGCAATCTGGCAGTCTTGCATTTTTTGTAATGATGACGTTGAAACTCGTGACCATCTCTGCTCTCCCTTAGTTAGTCTCGCATAGCTTTCGCGTGTTCCCCTTAAGCTACTGGTTTTTAAGCAATAGTGTTATATTTGCTCTGGTTCTCTCTTGGTGATATATTCACATTTTATCCAAAATAAAAAAAAAATTATAGTAGAAGATGTGCTTAAGATCGATGAAAAGAAGTTTTTAAACAGGTCCACAACATATAAATCCGCAAATAAAACAAAGCAAGGCCAGCATAAGATAACAAAATAAAAAAAAGACCTACTGATTTATTTATAAGCGAGAACCAAGCTCTTAGATCACCAAGGCTTTCATGTGGACAGTTGGCAGAGCCCGGTGCTCCGATTGTGCTTCTTCATCTCGGAGCCTCATGCCATGCTCACGTTCCAACTCCCCAAACCAATACAAAGTCTCTCGACGAACCAAGTCGGCAGCTATATTAACATTAAAGGCGTGAGGGACTTTGCAGGCATTCACATCAAAGTCTTCGTGAGGGATTTTCCAGTCAGTGATCTTCTTGTTCTTGAAAGTAGCAGCAGCAGCAGCAATCTTATCATCTTCCAAATTAACCATGTACTGCCTGACCTTTTCCATGTAAGCCAAAATAGGAATGCACCTCATTGCGACAGTATACATACACCCAAGAGCAGCCACTTTGATGCGTTTGCACTTGTCCAGTGAATCACAACCATCCTTGTTCAGAAGCCGCACATAATCTTTGACGATTTGAGTGTTCAGTTGCGTTGAATTCGACACTTCAGTTCGAGCGAGGCACACTTTGTATGGGTTCCCTAGGAGTTTGAGGGAGAGGAAGAAACTCGTCCAAAACCTTAGTGAGCTCACCCGAAATCATCCTCTGACCTAACATGTTGAACATAGGTGTGACGGTAAGATTTTTCAAATTTTGGGACAATAAGAGCTGGTCGGTGATGCTGACTGAGAGAAAGTATAGCATCAATAAAATCCTTTTCCTTCGGCATCACACTCATCTTCTTGAAACTATTCTTCTTCTCCTCCTCCATTATTTTCTGCTTTGTCTCTCTGCACAAACTAGTACTACTAAAAAAACAACAACAATTGCTATTCTTTTTCCGTTCAAACTCAAGATCAGCGTAAAGGAGAGATATATAAATAGAAAAGCAATCAATCCACATCACAAGATCTCATCAAACAAAGACCGTAATTTGATTTAATGTTTAGATTTTCAATCTAAGAGATTATGACACGATTGTATGTATATTCCGACAAAATCTAGGTTAAGATCATACAACAGAAAGTTTTCTCCCTCACGTTTATTTATCTATTTGCTTCAAAACTTAGTGGCACCGGATGAGGAAGATCGAAGAAGCTCGCTTGGGAGTTAGGGAATAATTAATCGAGTTTTTNCCCCCCCCCCCACCCCCCTTGTGCACATCTTTTTTTTTCCAAACCAGTCACGTGGTATGTTTGTCTCACAAGTTAGGTTTAGAGATGGTCAAATACGAAACCCTTAAAAAGTCATACCATGGTATATATTTTCTGAAAAAAGAAAAGTCATCTCGGAGCCTCATGCCATGCTCACGTTCCAACTCCCCAAACCAATAAACTCATATCTCAAAACATATGCACCGAAATTTGAGCCCTATGCAATTCTAATGACACCACTTCAGAAGATCTCATCACGCAAAGACCACAATTTTAATCTAATGCAGTTCTATGCTCCCACAATTGAAGGTTTAGATCTCCAATCTTAGATTTTTCGATATTATTAGGTTACGTTTCTTCAACAGAAAGTTTTCTAGTTAAGGTTTATCGATTATATATATATATATATATATTACCACAGTTCAATAAACATAAATTGATTACCACAGTACAAGGAAGATCCAAGAAACTTTCTTTTGACTAAAGTGTAAAACCCTAGGAATTATCACTTTCACCTCTTATATATCTTTGGAAAACCTTTTGTCTTTTTTCGCCTTGTCGCAAAACTGCATCAAATTTATTATTCACTGGACTGGAAATACCAGTAACAATTCGGAGAAAATAAAAAGTTACAGAAAAAGTTAAAAAACCTATCTGCAAAACAAAAGAAGGTCCTAAAATCCTAACTCCTAAGAAGTTTATGCTGGATCTGTCAATATACTTTTGTTTTATTTTATTAATACGCCGGTGAATGTTCATCATCCTAACTCTATAGAACTAGATCATCCGAAGCAAAAACAAAAAAAATGGAACTATGATCTTCGCACGGGTCTCTTGAATTGTGGTTTCTCGGCCGGTTGACTTTGCT
The DNA here is from genome assembly GCA_900406535.1 of Noccaea bulbosa. Taxonomy (NCBI): domain Eukaryota; kingdom Viridiplantae; phylum Streptophyta; class Magnoliopsida; order Brassicales; family Brassicaceae; genus Noccaea; species Noccaea bulbosa. The sequence goes on along the minus strand of OVBJ01001477.1, from coordinate 24,270 downwards.
TTGGGATCGTTTCCAGTACTTGTACCGTCCTCTGTCTCTTGGCTGTCGAAAAATCACAACAAATGGCATCAAGAAATTTATCGAAAATAGTGGAAAAATATTGAAATTTCTTTTAAAAAAAGAGAGAAAGAAAGACTAACCATTGCTATGCTGTTGGTATCTCTCTTGGAGTTTCCTACTTGCAACCTCAAACTTTGCGTCTGAGTCCACGGAGTTGAGTTCTCTACTCTGCTTTGGTCGCCTTCTAGGCTCATCATAATCGGTGTCTGAGTGCTTCACAGGTCTAACATCAGCTACCTCATTGTACCTCTCAACCACATTAGCTCCATTTGTACCTTGGGGGCTCTTCCACGAGCTACTTTGCCAGCTTCCATCATCATCTTTGGATTCCACAAAGTCACGAAGATCTGAAAACATGCAACACCATGACAGTCAACATATATAGGAAGTGCTTCAAGTAGAGAACAGAGTGTATCAACTCCCTACGTACCATCCATGTCCAAGCCATCTAAGATCTTCAAGTGGCCCAACATACAAGGAAACAAGGACGAGAAAGAAACTTGTCAAGACAACATTTGTTTTTCATTTATGGAACCTAAAAATTAAAAGGAAGAAAAAACGACGAGGAAGGAATGTATGTTTATAGACCTGAGAGAGATCGATTCCACTGGGATCAACTGCATAAAAATCTAAATCATGTGGAGGAGAAGGAAACGCATCTTGTTCATCAACTACTGAAAAATTTGCAGACTCTGGTGTCCACTCAGCACCTGCATGACCCAAAGTATTATCAATCTTAGACACACACACACAACACACACACAAATCTTCTCGTAATGAATTAAGGAACATGATGAAGAGATCTATCTACATCTACCAGCAATGTCCTTGGGAGTGTTCATCCATTTGTCCACCAGCTCCTTCCACTCTCTGCGCATCCCATTTATATATATACAAAAACATACTCAGTGAGCCAGAAAGTGCCAAAGAGTAAATATGTTCCAAGTAAGCAACGAGCAAAAATTAAGGAAGGAAAGATCAAAGTCGTACCTGAAAAGAGACTTTGCAAGTTTGCTAATCTTCGAGGAACGGTGTTTCCTCAAGCCATTAACAGCCTTTCCGATTTTAGTCTCCTGCAAGAATGTTGCAAACCATTATTAACTCACTACCTAACCTCGAAAATCAGATTCATTCGTTAGAAACAAACCTTAAGGAGGTCCACACTCATAGACATCGAATCCAGCTTCCTCAGGGAATCGAGCAGCACAGCGTTTGGCTGCAAAAACATGACAGAAAACCAAAAATCAGAATCGCGATTCCACTTTATTCATGTAATTCAAGCAGAGATATATATATATATATATATATACACCTCATCATCTTTGTTCAACAAGATGTCTCTGATCCTCATGACCTCATCAACAGTCCCAGCACCCTCTTGTTCATCACTCAAGCCTTCAGCTTCTCCAGAGCTGTAACTCCCACCAATCTGACTATTGTTCAGTTTCGTCTCATCTTCGTAAACTGAATCGTCCCTATCGCCGCCGCCGCCGCCGACTTCAACTGTCGCCACCGTCTTAAGGCCATGTTGGGCGGCGTCGTCTTCGTCGCCGCCAGCTATCGACAGCTCGAGGTGGTCACACCCGACGCAGAGGCTCATTTTGCAAGAGAAGAGAAGCTCGGCGATTCCGCTTCTCCGTGATTTGAACTCCGTTGGGAAATCCGAGGCGGCCACCATGATCGCATGGTTGATGATCCCAAAAATATCGGAATCTCCTCGCCGGAAATAGTCCCTCCAGCTCTCCAACGCAGCCGGTGGACTCATTCTCGTCATTGCCAAACGGCGAGGAAAATCTGTTTGAAGAAGATTCAAATCAGAGAAACAAACACCTCAGAACGAGAAAACAAAAATTCCCAGGATATTCAATGCTCTACCATCAACAATTGAATACAAAATCTAGGTTTCGAACACGCCTTTTTCCGATCAAAATTGTATTTATTGATGATCACAAAGTCGGCTTAGTGATATCTGTAAAGTTTGATTTTGTTCCCCTCTACAGTTAAATTTTCCCACCCTGAGAATCTGACAAAACTCTTGCAGAAAGAACATTCCCGAGAAAATTAAAGATATAAGAGTTTATTAGCCAATTAGAAGTCAGAACACAAACGAAGATCCGACAACTTAAAAAAAAAAAAAAAAAAACACACACACACACGATTTGGAATAGATTAGCGTTACCTTTTCACTAAAAACTCACAGATTTGATTTCAGCAAGAAAGTACTCTATTATTGTGAAGTTGTGAGATTATTCTATTTATATAGCGTAGATATATTTTGTATATTTTTTTGTAATATTAATACAGCTTAGTTTCCGTTATTTTTAAATTCATTTTCGTAGTTGTACAAATAGGTTATAAGAGGGAAAAAAATTGACAAAAAGAAAATTACAAATTGAAATCTATCTTAATAATTAATGGAATTTATAAATAGTAGATTGTAATTTATCTATAAATTAAATTATAGTGTGATTCCTTTTATTAATTTTGACACATAAGAATAAAAATGACAGATGGTTTAAAATGAATTCGAATATTCATCTTTAGAAATTAAGATATATCCTAGAATACTTGAAAATTCAGATTTGTTACCATTTTTAGTTGTACAGATAAGTTGAATAAATCTTATCAAAATAATTTTTCTGATGAATATAGTATATTTTTGAATGAAATAGAAAGAAAAAAACTTGTTATATGATAAAATTGAATCGATCTTATCAAGATAAATCTTTCAGATGGAAATAGTTTATTTTTGGATGAAATAAAGAAAACAATTGATAGTATTTCTAAAATCATTAATTTTCCAAGTCATAGTGATAAAAATGAAAAAACTACACTGATCTTAATTTATTTTCTTATTATTATTTTTAGCATTGATAATTTACTTACAGAAATAAAAGAAAAACAAAAATTCTGACAAATAGAAATATACATCTGATGAAAAAAAAAAAAAAATATATATACATCTAATAGTTTTTGTAAGTGAATCATCGAATAGGCAAATTGAAAATAATTTTTGACATATGTACGATAGTTATTTTGCATATATGGATGGATATAATAAAATTATCTATGTTGATAGTTTTAGAAATTGACTCGCAAGTAACATTGATTTCAAATGAAATATTTGAATTTGTTATAGAAAAATCCATAATTGAATGAAACAGTATAGTCAGAGCAATTTGACTAGATTTCTAAAACATCTAGAGCAAGAGAATTCGCTAACAAATTTAAAACTTTGTAAGAAAAATAATTACCAATTTCATTAATTTTCAACCTTAAATTTAAAAAATATACATATATGATTTTAATTGTTGATAATTTAAACATCTATTTGACGAAAATGTATTTACTAAAACCTAAAAATTCAAATCAGAAACTATATTGTGAAATGCTATGTAGTTTTGTATTTAAATATAAAGTTTTAATATCGACAATTTAAAATAGAAAGTCTAAGAAGTCACTCTAGATGTAAATGTCTCTTTAAACATATATTAAACCAAAATATATTAGTTAAAATTCAAGATGAAAATTATATACCATATTGTAAAATAGGTATGTGAAAAACGATTATACAAAAGATTATTGTATTTTATGTAAATAAATGGTATTTTCATTTGAACTTTTATCATGAAGAGTTATATTTCTAAAGTAGAATATTATTTTTAAAAATACTATATTTTATTCAAATAGACAAATACAAATGATTTATGTGGAAGTTAATAAGTTATTAATCAGTTTTTGAAAGTATCAATGTTCATGGTCTTATAATACTCCCTCCGTTCCAGAATATAAGATTTTTTAGACTTTTCACACAAATTAAAAAATATTTATTGTTTAACAATAAATGATTTATTTTTTTAATCAAACCATTTTTTAATAAATATTAACAAATAGAGTTTCAAGAATTAAATTACTTTTAATTAATAGTTCTTGAAGTTTGTAAAAAATACCTTAAAAATTCTAAAACATCTTATATTTTGGAACAAGAAAAAATTTTACAACATCCTATATTCTGGAACGGAGTGAGTAATATTCATGTTTTTTACTTTACCAAGTAATCATTGACATAATTTGTTAACCCAATAAATCAAAGATTAGTGGAGTAAACTATTATTTGTTCATGTATTTTCTGCTTAATTCCGTAGTTTGACTTTTGGGGATACTTTTGACTCTTTGTTCAGCAAAAGCCACATGTTCCCTTCGCAGAAGCTGTCTTTCATCTTCCTTAGTCAATGTCATTCTCGACTCTATTTACGTAAAAGACTTTTCCTCTTCTTTCAGAATTTTCATTCCTTCTATTTTAATCTTCTTTAGCACTTGGAGATTCACGAGTCTGTCGGTTGATCCATTTTTTCCAGGTAAGCGATGTTTGATTTGTTTCGTTCCACTAATCACAAGATATCGTGTATGCTCCATAGCTTAATATTTGTCCTAGGATCTTGTTTCTGAATCACGATTTTTAAGTTCTCTAGTCGATTTCTTGTCTTTAACCCAGCTAGAAGGATCAGCTTGGATATCTGAGATGTTAATAAATCGAACCGTGAAACTGATCAAATTCTATAGCTCAGTTTCACGAGTTATATATGGCTTCGATTTGCATTTTTATTTATATATATATGTCTGAAATAGCTTAAGTAGCTGTAACTCGGTTCTGTCTAGTGCTATAAAGTAGAGTGATAAATTAGTATCTATGAATCAGATTTTAGTTTGGCTTCATGTTATACCAACTTTTTGAACAAGTATTCTTGATTCTATTTGTTACTGTTTTTTGTATCTTTCAGGTTGTGCTTCTAGTGTTTCCATTTCAGATTTGGGCAAATTGTTTAGGGCTTATCTTAAATTCTACAAACGATCGCTATTTTGTATTTTTTTTAATAACCAAAAACATTGGGCTTTTGATCCGTCTTTTATTTTTTTTCAAAGTTCAAGTTTCCAAAAATCGAAATTCGGATTCGTGATCTTGAGACTCATTCCGTTTGAGTCACACACGATGGGTGTGTGATTTTCATTTTTCTGGTCTGGAAGGTCCTTGAAAATGATTTGATGAGAAAAACAAATCTATTTTGTTTTCTTGCAGGTCAATGACTAGCCGAAAAAACACACATTGGTGTCATACTTGTAGACGAGGAATCTGTCTTCGAGGAGAAGGCACAAGAGGAGGAGGAGGAGCTTGCATTCACTGTGGTAACACCTTTCTTGAAAAGCTCTATGAGAATGTAGAACTAAGCCCTTTTGATTTTTTCGGATTTGCCTTCGAAGAAGCTCGTAACCGTCGCCAAAACAACAGAAGATCGATGATTCTTGAAAACCAATCAAGTTTTCAAGAGTTGTTCAACCGGCTCTCAGTCTCACCACAAGGCCGTCGTGGTCCTCCTCCAGCTTCACCTACTTTGATCAACTCATTGCCAAAGATCAAAATCAGGCAGAAGCATCTCGGTTTGGATCCGTATTGTCCGGTTTGCCAAGACCGGTTTGAAATCGGATCGGTTGCAAGTAAGATGCCGTGTAAACATATCTACCATTCAGAGTGTATAGTCCCGTGGTTAGTACGGCATAATTCTTGCCCAGTCTGTCGGAAAGAACTGCCACAAGACCGGAATAATGGCCGGAAAAATCCGTTGTTGTATCTGTGGCCGTTTAGCTCCTCCGGTTCGGCCTCAAACCACAATGGATCACCTTTCCTTTGAGATGCTTTTGTCTCAATCCATGTAATATATAATTTATTTATTTATTTATGTTAAATTGTTGGTTTTGATATCTAGAGATGTATACTACATTGTACAAAGGTTTCTGTTAGCTCACTACGATTTGTATTTTTTTAATATATAAAATATTGATTATTTGGTATCAAAAAATTTGGAATCATAAAGTTGGTTCTGCTAGTCACTAGTTAATATTTACAATCCTATACTTTTATTGGAGTAAGATTATCATTTTATAAGTTAACTTTTCACTTTCGATTAATTCAGTTATAATTTGACGATGGCTTGACTACGTCTCTGTATGATTTTGGGAAGAAAACCTGTAAATTTGTATAATGTTAAATAGTCAATTAGTCACTGCCAAGAATGTTATTTTCTGCAACTTTATTTTTATAGAAGTTATCCAATCGTCACGGTAGTTCGAACGAACTCTTCAACACTCATCTGTCGGTGGTCTTACCCAAAACAACCAACCCAACCATACATTTCTTTTTCAGTTTTCCCTAGTTGTATAAAAATCACAATTATCATAATTAATATATAAACATAAGGAAATTAAAGTGAGTTATGAAAAAAAAATATGATTGTTCGATAATGGCAATACAAAGAAAACACCTTCAGATACCCAATCCTTTTTTCTTTCTTTTTTTTTTGTCTCATTTTCTGAAAAACAAAATGTATTTTTATAGTCGGAAATCGAAGTTCACTTCACTCTCTTCGTTTCTTGCGTTTGCTTTTGTTTTTAAAATCAAGCCCTCTTCTGCGTAAGGAATTAAGAACAAACCCTTGATTCGATTTCGAAAGCTAAATTCGAAGTCATTTTTCTGGAATTGGGGTGTTTGCTAGCTCTCGTTCTCAATCTGGTGAGTTAGGGTTTTGTTGAGCTGCAGAAGCTAAATGATGGGTGTACCCACCGAATGGGAGGGTGGGCTTTCTCTCTGTCGTTTCTATGGCCTCTTTTGCTGAAGAGAGACCTTAGTTGCTTTGTCATGGGTAAAACCGAGGATGATGGGAACCTCCGCGCCGGCGACGAAGCTGTCGGCGAATTGACGGAGAGGAATGCTCGGTGCGGCTGTTGCGAATGGATCTCGGGTTTCTTTGGGTGCAAATGTTTCTTCGTGCTGCTTCTCACCGTCTCCTTGTTTCTTTCGGCTTTGTTTTTGTTGCTTCCGTTTCCCATGGATCGAGAGGATTCGAATCTCGATCCCAGATTTAGAGGTAATTTCCTCCTCATCCTCTCTGTTCCTGAATTTGGTAGTTCCTGAATTCGTGCCAAAAATGTCAATTGTGTGCTAAAAGCGACCTCTCCTGAATTTGGTAATTCCTCTTTCTCAGCTTCTTTCGCCTGTTTTCTCGGCACAATTTTTTTTTTAGCTGCCTCGGTTTGTTCTACTGAGAAAGCTTCCTGTTTTAGAAATGAATTCACTCTAGCTTGAACACTGATTTGGGTTTCCGTTTCGTCCTCTGTGCTCTGAAATTGGTAATTACTAGTTACAAAGCTATTTTTGGAATGAGGTTTGACTGTGATTCAATTTAAAATGTCAGTGAAGAGTCAAAACTGCTTCGTCTTTCAAGTTTGAGATACGAACAAATCTGCAAAAATGGATAGTCTCATTAGCTATCATTTATCTACTTCAAAGAGCTTTCTTAGCTATCCTGAATCATTATTTTGGGGATAAAAGCTATTTGAACCATGAGGTGTTTTGGTTCCAAAGTTTTATAGTCGATGAATCTATTTGACATTTTGGTGCGAATTTCAGTTGTATGCATAGTTAGTATAAGCTGTTGGTTCTTGACATAGTAGTCATGCGTGTCAAATCTAAGTTTCGTGATTCCGTCTTGACTTCACTCGAGACACCTGGAAATTTTACATGACGAATGAATATCATCTTCTTCATAGTAGGAGAAATGAGATAATCAATACTTATTTTAAGGATATTAGGTGTTTATTGACCACTATTAGGATATTAGGTGTCTTCTCCTTCATTGTTTCTCACACTTACCACGTTATGGTTACACTATCGATGCAGGTCATGCTATAGTAGCCAGTTTTAGCGTCAACAGACCGGCTTCTTTTCTTAATGAAAATATCTTGCAGCTTAAAAGTGACATCTTCCAAGAGATGAGCTACATTTCCATCGAAGTACAATGTTTCATCTTTTTCTTAACCTGTATTCTAATTTCTGATTCTATCTATCATCTCGTATCTCTTCTGATCCAACTTGATTTCAAATGAAACAACAGGTAAATATCCTGGCTATCGAACCGTCAGATGGATTGAACATGACAAAGGTTGTGTTTGGAATCGACCATGATACTGCATACCGAGAGATATTGCCTCTGTCCTTGAGTACCATCAAAGAGATGTTCGAATCGGTGCTCATAAATCAATCCACTCTCCAGCTTACAAAGTCTTTGTTTGGGGAAACCTTCCTTTTCGAAGTGCTCAAGTTTCCAGGAGGAATCACTGTGATTCCACCACAAAGTGCTTTCCCTCTGCAGAAATTCAAGATTGTTTTCAACTTTACTCTAAACTACTCCATACAGCAGATACAGATAAACTTCAATACCCTTGCCAGTCAACTAAAAAATGGCCTGAATCTTGCACCATACGAGGTGTGTCATTCTTTCACATTATCTCCTTTTCTAAAGCTTTTTCAACTATGTCGAAGTTATGCATACCTTAGCAATGGTTAATGCTTTGAGTTATATTGTTCTTAGCGCTTAGTTTGTGTGAATGCAGAATTTGTATGTAAGTTTATCCAACTCAGAGGGGTCTACGGTGTCTCCTCCTACAACTGTCCACTCGTCGGTTTTGCTAAGAGTCGGGACTTCAGATTCAAGCCCAAGGTTGAAACAACTGACTGATACCATCACAGGTTCGCGCTCGAGAAATCTTGGACTGAATAACACTATATTTGGTAAGGTCAAGCAAGTTCGTCTCTCCTCTTTTTTGCCAAACAGCACTGATAATAGCACCAGATCTCCATCACCCTCACCTCTTCCCCACTCAAAACACCACCACCATCATCATCACCACCACCACCACCACCACCACCACCACCACAACCATCATCACCATCACCACCACCGCCATCATCTTAGCCCGAGTATGGCTCCCAAGATTTCACCTGTACCCTCTCCTGTTCCTCAGAGAAGCCATAGAAGAGCTCCAGCTGCACCTCCACCCTACAAGTCTGGGAACAGAAGAGGACAAAGAGAACATTTCAGGGATAAACACGTGCATTTCTCATCTACGCCTTCTCCCGCTCCTTCTCCTTCCCTAGCATCACATCGTTCTCCTCGCTATTCTGCTAGGCCACCACATCATCAGCTGCATTCACCAGCCCCGATTCCTGCAGCCAAGTCTCATATAGTTCCAGTCTCTGCTCCTCTACCACATGTGGTGTTTGCCCATGCAGCTCCACCACCCAAAACAAAACCAAGTGAGCCGCCACATGCAAACGAAGTTGCGTATCCTCAACAGCAGTCCTCTTCATGTAAGTTTCTACTTGCACAAGTCCTTCAATTTAGCAAGAGATCAATTTATAGTACCAATTCTAATCGAGAGGGCTTTTCCTAATCTGTTTTTGGCTGCAGCTGATTTGGTTTTACCAGCGACGACTTGGATTGTCCTACTCATGCTGATAGCAGCCGGGCTTCACGAATAACGACAATAACATGTCTAGTACACTGTATCAAAACCCACTCTCCCTCAACCGAATACTCAAAAAGTGTATAAAAATGAATTCATATGGAAACTAGAAACAAAACTGGAAGAGTTGTTGTTATAGAATGTTGCTGCACAAAAAGGTGCAGCCTTCTACTTAAATCCCAATTGAATATATATATATATATATATATATATATATATATGCTCTAAGAGCTTCTTTTGTATATTATATCTTCTTTTCTATATTAGATGTAAGATGTATTTTTCCGGACTAAGTCACCGTCAGTCGCAGACTCGCAGGGAGTACCCAAAGTAAAAGCATGGATTTCACATATGGTTCTCTTAAAAGTTAAAAACCAAAACCTTGCAAACATTGAGTTTTACAACAGACAGAAAAAAGTCAATAAGGTCTATCTATATTCTATAAACATGTCGATGTTCGTCTACTTTGTGTCAAAGATGAGTAACAAAAGGAGCCAAGTAAGTTGGATCAGGTGGCCACAAGATGGAGACCTGACCGGGGAAGAACGCATGAGTAGGTAACGTACTTGACACTATCGAGAAGAACCACCACGAAGATCCGGGAAAGTGATTTCGGGTTTGGGGGTATGACTCTATCGGTTTCAGGGTCAACGACCTCTCTTGGATCAAGTAACACAGAGACAACCATGGAGGAGGAGGATGATGATGATGATGTGGGTTTGTTGTTAGTGTTCCCATGGAAGCTCTTGTTTTGAGCGTCTTTGCTCGGCTGGGTTCCAGTCATGTTAAGCTCAGACGCCACAAGTGAAACCGGAAGTCCCTCAAGAATTCTCCTGTTCTTCATCCTCTTGTCATGGGTGGTGACGTTTTGGAGATGATCCTTAGTAATATTAGAGACTGTTGATGGAACTATAGCACCAGGAGCAATATCGAACTGGAAAACCTCAGTGCACATGCTATAATCCATTAGTCCCCCTGAAGATGCAGTAAAAAGAGTTAGATCGAAGGTTATTCCATTTCACAAATCTACACAGGGAAACAAGAATTACCTGAGCCACCTTCATGAAACCATTGATGAAGTCTTTTTCCCTCGGGCGAAGCAGAAGAGAGAGCCTTGGAATGTGGAAGCATTGCTCCATTTCCTCTGACCTCAGGGACAGCTAATGCAGAAGACAGTGGACCAGGGTTTTCACTTTTTACTGTATCAGAGATATTCTTCTTCACGGAAGAAGCCATAGCTTTCTCGCTAGCCAAAACAGAATGAATTATCAAGTTCCCGTCGATCTTCACAAGCCCATCGTTTCTTGGGACATAGAGAGAAGCAAAGAGAGGCTCACTGGCATTGCTCAATGAACTTGGTCGTCCTTCTACTTTCGGATGACCATTATAATCTACTCCTCCACAACTATCTCTCTCACCATCACTCCTCCTACTAGATAATCCACTTTCTCTTCTAACATCAGAGCCATCTCCGACCATCAAAACCTTTCCCTTATGTTCATCATAATACCGACGACCCTCGTAACTAGACAAACCGCCAAAGCTACCACTCTCTCCTCCATTGTTTACATTCATAAACGGAACCAAAGTACCAAACAAGAACATAAAGAACAAAATTCCAAGAAGACTAACACTAGCAACCTTCTTGAGCTTGCTTTTGCCCTCATTTTTCTTACTCTCTGACTTCTTCGGCCTACAGCTCGAAACAGGCTTAGGATTCCATTTAGGAATAGGAACCAACGGAGTATTCGATCCATAACCTCTGACTGGATAAGGTGGATATGGCATCCATTGATACGGTAACGGTGGTCCAGCCATATAAGGATTCATAGGAGGAGCACCAGAAGCAGCAGCCATCTGCTGCCTTAACGCTGCATTCTCGGCCATAACATATGATATCTTACCGTTTAATTCAGCAATTGTGGAATGCATACTCTTCACTTTCCCTTGAAGCTCCTCAACGTATTGCTTCTTCCTCAGCCTCGAAAGCTGTGCGCTTTCGCGGTTCCTAATCAGCTTCATCTTCTTCTTGTCGTCGTCGTCTTCGTATGTAGCGGCTGATTTATCATCGGATTTTTGGTACTTGAAGCTCCTGTATTCGCCTCCAGAGTCGCCTTTTTCCTCCTTCTTCCTTTTGCTGGCGGATGATTTGTGTTGAAGCCCTAGATTGCTCGAATCAGGGGAGGATAACGCGTCAACGGTGTCGCAAGCAGCGCCGGAGACAAAAGTTTTTGAGCCTTGAGATGAGACCTGAGAATGAACGGAATCAGATCGCCCTTCTGGGGATCTATCGACGTTTTTGGCTTCCGATGAGTCCAAATTCGAATGGTTTCCGATCGCTTCTGGGCTCTGATCTCCAGAGGTCCCGAATTCCTCTGGGATCGCCGCCGCGGGTTCCGCGTCGAAGTTGAAATTGAAGAAATCATCCGAATTCTCAAATGGGAAATCGAAATCGATATCGATATCCGCGAAATCCCCGTTCTCGTCGTCGAGTAGGAAGTCGAGATCGGAGATCCGGGGCTCCATTGAAATCGGATCGGAAGCAGATAGGAAAAGAGGATCTAGCGGCGGAATTGAGATGGCGTCGGATTCCGAAAACATGCAAGAGTTAAGATCAGTCATCTCCGGCGGGTGAGGAATAATCACGGATGTAGATTCCGTCATCACCGATGGAATTGAATTTTCTCTCTCGTTTTCGCTTCTCGATTATTCCACACGTTTGTTTTTAGTAACTTGGAAGAAGACGACGTTGAGTTGACGAATATTTAATTGCTAAGAAATATTATATCCACGCGCCGGGTGCGCGTGTACATTAAACTCATGAGACGGACACGGAGTTCTCGAGTTTGTGTTACACATGTCTGTTTTNATTTTTTTTTTTTTTTTTTTTTTTGTTCTTGAATAAAGTAATTGCGAAGGGCTAAATCTATAAATATCACATGCGGAGGTGGTCAATCAGACAATCACGCGATACCAAGTACTGAAGTATCACGCATTCACGCCATACAAACCAAGGCAAATATCATAGTAAGACCACTTTGTGAAAGACAGCAAGTTTACTTTGTGAAATATAATCAATATATTGTAATCGATGGATAGATATGATGAATGCATATCCTTCCTACTAGATAATGTCTATGAAGTTTCTTTGAGATGAGAAGAATATTGTGTGGACAAATTACATGCGTTTCTTTATTGATTTGGTATAAGTACATTATACGTAGTACCCCCGAAAAGGGCAAATGATATTGCAAAATTTCTCAAATACAATATAGAATTTAAGTTAGATAAGCTTCTTTTTGAGGAAGAAGCGTTTGAGATACAAAACTTGAACAAGTGAAACGATAAGGGAAAGTCCTAAAGAGAAAAAGCTGAGCTGCGCAACCCTCTTGTTAGTCTTCTCGTTTATTTCCCTCGCATATGCTTCCCTGCGCCATTTTTTATTGTTAAAAACAAATGAGTCTTAACGATTCCCTCCTTCACAAAATTTGAAAAGAAAAAAAAAACAAAAAACAGATAAGACTTTAAAAACCTTAATTTTAGATGGAGCATCTTGGCCTTAATACCACTCACTACTGCTGCAGATTTTCGAAGGTCAAGCTCCACACCCTGCAAACAATATATTCAAACCAAATGTATATTTTGCGGCCGGGAAAATTGTAATATTAATTAATTGAGAATCTAAGGAGTAGTAATTGCCTCGATCTTTTCTTTCTTAGCAACAGAATCCCAGTCTTTGGCTCTGATACCTATCTTCCAGTCAAGGCTGGTGATAACGGAGCTATTGGATGTGTAATGTGACTGATCGTGATGCATGGATAAACAAGCTATGTATGTTCCGCTCTCGCTCGTTGTAAACGCAAACTGACCGGCCGTCACGTTTGCTTTCTTGTACAGTTCATTCCCGTACGGAGATGTTACCTACAACCAGCGCATGTACACATTTATAACTCCTCTATCAATACTAAAGTAGTTATAGACCTCATTTCTCGATATTGAAGTTATGGAAATTTAACTATAGTGTAACCTAACGCCAATAGGACGAAAAAAAAAAAAAGAGTGGCCGATGAGCTAGCTTTCGTGGGTAACAAATTGATTTGTTTCGATCACAAAATTTGGACATATCGTTTAACTAAGCCTATTTAGTCACGTTAATTATATCTTAATTATTTCTCTATAAGATTGAGACACAAAAACACTAGCTAGTGACGTTTAAAGGATGCTAATTCACAAAACAACAAACCATCCTTCTCGGAATCAATCTCCAACAGACAAGTGAATATTACATATATATGTTTTGCTAAGAAACTCTTACGGCAGTTGAAGAAAAATTTAAGAAAGAAAAGAATCCCCAAACCAATTCGCCAGAACATAATATATAAGCATGAAGTATGGTTGTGAATTACTATTGATTTAGATACATACCCGAACATCCAACGTGGGACCAAAATCAACTTTATCCTGATCGATGCAATAATAATCGGCGACGACAACCACATTGGCTTGGATCTCTTCGGTGACGCATTTCTCCCCCGAAGATGGAACCGTTATCCATATCGCCTCCACTGCAGGAAAAAGAGAGCCACTGCCTGCGAGGTAAATCAAACCAATGAATAGTAATGGTGAGATCGCCATTGTTAGAGAGAGAGAGCCAGCGAGAGTTTAAAGTGATTACGTTATTAAGCAAAAGAGGGTTTTAAGACAGTGGCGCGTGGTCTTCTCTTTTGTAACTTGTAACCATTTCCACTGGTAGATGTTCTTTTCGTATCCAATCAGAAATGGCCATGTAGGATGATGAACATTTGTTCACGCCCGTGAGCCGTTTCTGGAGTATATACATCCATGAAAACTGCGTTTAACTTTGACCAAACAATATCATCTCTATAAGGAAGTAAATCAACAAAAACATTTTCACCTGATTTTTCAATCCCATCATTAAGTTATCTTAATAGAAATTTTATTTCTTCTTTTTCCTTTAACAACAAAACAAAATTTATCAACATCAATCTTAAAATATTCAAAGAAACAAAATACTACTCCCTATGTCCGAAAATATAAGTTTTTGTAAAATTACAAAATACTAATCCCTCGTGCTTTTATTTTTGTGAGAGAGGGAGTATAAATTTAGTTTACGCCTTCAATGCATAACTAGTTTTTAACGTCTCTATCTTCAATCCATAGAAATCACATGTTTTCTTTATTTTTTATTTTAAAATATGTAATTTTAATCTATATAATTTCGTCCAAATTCTCATTGACTAAGAGAATACATATTATATTTGTATGTGATTATAGTGGATATGATTAAACACATATTATCTATAATGCATATAACTTGCATACAATTTCTTTTGTAAGTTACATACATACATTTTCTTATATATACAGTATAGTATGTTTTAACTTTACATAATAAATTTTCTGAAAGTAATTGGTATATGTTAATTTCACTAAACTAAATATTCTTTAATGCCCGATATACTTCTTTATGGAGTTATATTCTATTTGGAAAGTTAAGAATGGAAAAGTGATTAAGAAAATTGACCATAAAATATTCCAGTCTACCTGCATATATTATAAAGCATCCTCAAACCGACTGTAAAGCTTGGTATGAGGGCATAACTACACAAACATTTCTGCAAGAGTTTGACTGAAAATCTAGTGCATTAAACACATTGTTGCCTTCAGTACTCGTTCCATCGGCTTCCAGAGAAAAAGTCTTTGCAGTAGAGGCGTAAACAACCACTTTCGAAAAAGTTTATCTTGAAAGTTGAGGTTCGAAAAGGTTGAAGAGGTTTATCGATCCCTCAGCTTCCATGATGAACCTTTTAGGAAATGCTTGTTTACGCCTCGGCTTCAAAGTCTTTTTCTTTGGCCGACGTAACGTTCAAAATCAACTATGTGTTTCGATTTGATTAAGATGACATCCATATATTTTTTCTATGTTTCTACATGATTTTATTGAACTTAGAGAGAAAATACATTGTTTTGGCTTTTTCCCATTGCACTTATATTGGCCAAATACTAGTCGACATGTTAGTATATATGTAGTGTTAGAATTTACGATTCAGATTTGTGTAGGTTTTTTCTCTATTTGTGTAGCGTTGAGATGGACAATGCTATTCATGAGGCGATTTGGATACAACAACATTCCAAGGAACTCATCACGCTTATGAATGGGGAGGAAGAGGTTCTAACACTAAATCCCATGCTCCAGAATATCAAATATCTACGATCCCAGTTAATGAGGTGAAGTTCAGGTTGCATACAAGCGAAACAAATGCAAAAGAAGCTCTTTCTTTTTTGAATCATGCCCCTAAATTGTATTATATTGTGTGTAAACTTCTTTGTTAATGAAAAAGATTGCATAAATTCAATGTCAAGGTCATACCAAACGATCCACACCCAAAGATTCAAAAATGCCAAACAAGCGGGCCACATCTCTCACGTGTGGAGGTCAGTCATGCAGTACTACCACGCAATATAAACCAAGGCCATTAATATCATAATAATAACTAATAAGACTACTTTGTGAAATTTAACCAACATATGGTAATGGATGAATTAGATCGATGGATGGATATGATGAATGCATCCTTCCTACTTGATGATTCTATGAAGTTTCTTTGAGTTGATAAGAACAGTATCGTGGACAAATAAATATGTGTTTCTTAATTGATTTGTTATGGACTACATAGCACCCGGCCTAGAAACAATTAATTGATTATTGCAAATTTTGTAAAACAATATGGAGTTTAAGTTAGATAAGCTTCTTTTTGAGGAAGAAGCGTTTGAGATACAAAACTTGAAAAAGTGAAACGATCAGGGAAAGTCCTAACGACGCAAAGCTGAGCTGCGCAACCCTCTTGTTAGTCTTCTCGCTTATATCCCTCGCATGTGCTTCCCTGCACCATTTAAATCATTTAAAAAAAAATGAGTCTTGATATTCCCTTCACAAAAAAATTGATAACAGTAAAGAAAATAGATTCGTGTTACTAACCTAATTTTTAAATAGAGCATATTTTCCCTAATACTACTCACTACTTCTGCAGATCTTCGAAGGTCAAGCTCCACACCCTGCAAAACAATATATTAAATCCAAATGTATATTTTGCGGCCGGGAATAATGTAATATTAAATGAGAATTTTAAGGAGTAGTAATTGCCTCGATCTTTTCTTTCTTAGCAACAGAATCCCAGTCTTTGGCTCTGATACCTATCTTCCAGTCAAGACTGATGATAGCAGAGCTATTGGATGTGTAATGCGACTGATCGTGATGCATCGATAAACAAGCTATGTATGTTCCGCTCTCGCTCGTTGTGAACGCAATCTGACCGTACGTCATGTTTGCTTTCTTGTATAGTTCATTCCCGTACGGAGATGTTACCTATAACCAACGCATGTACACATTCATAATTCCTCTATCAATTCTAAAGTTATAGATATCATTTCTCAGTACTGAAGTTACGGAAATTTGACTAGTTTAACCTAACGTAAAGAAATTTAAGGAATTGGTAGGACAAAAAGAAAGAGTAGCGGATGAGCTAGCAGAATTTTTTTTTTCTTTTTCTAATTCTATCACCATTAAAACTGTTTGATTTTCGAGCCCAACTTTGGACTTAGTTTATCTAAACCTATTTAATTATCATTTCTTAGTTACTTCTCTGTTAGATTGAGACACAAAAACACTAGTGACGTCGTCTAAAAGATGCTAATCCCTAATCCCTATGACAGGAGTTACGACAGGATCGATCGTCTTTAGTACCAAGTACCACACAATACAAACCAAGGCCAACACAAAAACACTAGTGACGTCGTCTAAAAGATGCTAATCCATAAAACATTAACAAACCATCCTTCTCGGAATCGATCTCCAATAGAAAAGTGGATATTGTACATGTTTTGCTAAGAAACTCTTTTCTAATGAAAAATTTAAGAAAGAAAAGAATCCCCAAACCAATTCGCTAGAACATAATATAGACTGCGTTACATATAAACATGAAAATTTACGAAAAAAAATTGTGTATTACTATTGATTTAGATACGTACCCGAATATCCAAGGTGGGACCAAGTCCAACATTATCCTGATCGATGCAAAGATAATCGGCGACGACCACCACGTTGGTTTGGATCTCTTCGGTGACACATTTCTCTCCCGACGATGGAACCGTTAACCATATCGCCTCCGCCGCAGGAAAAAGAGAGCCACTGCCTGTGAGGCAAATCAAACAAATGAAAAGTATCGGTGAGATCGCCATTGTTTGAGAGAGAGGAGAGATTAAGGTGATTACGTTATTAAGCATAAGAGGGTTTTAAGACAGTGGCGCGTGGTGTTCTTAATTTTAATTTTCGTATCCAATCAGGAATGGCCATGTAGGATGATGAACACTTGTTCACGCGCAGTGAGCCGTTTCTGGACTATATGTAGACTTACATGGAAACTGCGTTTAATTTTGACCAAACAATATCATGTCTATAAGGAAGTAAATCAACAAAAATATGTTCACAATTTTTCCTTAACGGAAATTTTATTTCTTCTTTTTTTTTAAACAACAAAACAAAATTTATTTCCATTTTAATATATTCAAAGAAAAAATGGTTCAAATTTAGTTTACGCATTCAACGTGCTTCTAGCTTATAGAATAAGATTTGTAAACAGTAAGGTAGTGTACTGAACTTCGAATTTGAAGTGATTTAGGGTGATTTGATTTTTAAGGAGTTTTTAGATGATTTTGTGTGAATCATATAGAATTTCTAGTGATTTTAGTTAAATTATTATAAAATCTCACATAAAATCATGTGATTTGAAATCCCTTATTTTTAACAAGAAAATTTCTCCAAATCACTCTAAAATCAAATCATTATTTTAAAATCTAATTTTAAAAATATTTTCAATAACAGTGGATTTGAAAGTGGATTTTAAAATCACAAATCACCTTAAATCACTTCGAATTCCACTTTCAATATACCCCCTAAATATGTAAATTATCAATATGTGTAGTCTGCATTTTTCATGATTTTAATTAATAATGACACTAATAAGAATTTGTGATATTTAGTTGTACGAATTTAATTTTATATAATAAAGAGAAATTACTCAGACTACCACTAATTTATCTGTAAATAACTAGACTAGCTTCTAATAAACATTATTTACTAGACTAACTCTAATTTAGGGTTTAAGTTTTTGAATTTAGGTTTTTGGGTTAGGGTTTAGATATTGGATTTAAGATTTATATTTTTAGGTTTAGGGTTTAGTTTTTTGGGTTTAGGATTTAGATTTGAGTTTAGGGTTAAGATTTTGTGTTTAGGGTTTATATTATGGGTTTAGTGTTTTTGGGTTTAGGGTTTAGTTTTTTGGGTTTAGAGTTTAGATTTTCGATTTAGGGTTTATTTTTTAGGTTTAGAGTTTAGATTTTTGGGTTTAGGATTTAGATTATGGGTTTAGGGTTTAGGGTTTAGGGTTTAGTTTCAAAAAATAAAACTGTCACCATGTAAAGAAAGTCTATCACTATGTAAAAAACTCATTGTGGTGACAGATTTATATTACATCTACTATAAGTCTGCCGTCATTAACACTTAAAAAAATAATCTGGCACTTCATATTTTCGGAAATCTGCCGGAGATTAACCAAATAAGTAAAGAAAGTCTGTCACCGTAATTTAAGTCTGGTAGACATAAATAACTCTTTGCATCAGTAGCAATAAATCTGACAAATAAGTCTGGCATAGTAAACAAAACTGTCGCAAAAAATAAATATGTTGTTTCGTTATAAGTAAATATGTCATATAAATGAAAAATCTGCCATCAAATTAGTAATTTTAAAATGATTTGTGTCAATCTAGTAATAAACATACAAATTTCTGCTATTTTAGTAATTTTCCCTATAATAAAATATATTTTTTTTACAGCAAATAATAGTTTATATATTAGAAACAAGTTACATAGTCAGAATACAAAAGATCTTAAAGCCACAAAGGTGGTTTCCCTCTTGAAGAAAAGAAAATAGAATTTTCTGGTTCTTATTTGAAAAGTTACGAATGGAAAAATATCAAAGAAAATTGACCTCAAATTATACCAGTCTAGCTATAGATATTATAAATCATCCTCAGGCAGTCAAGCCGAATGTTGCCTTCAATATTCATTCCCTCAACTTCCTTGATAAACCTTTTCGGAACTGATTGTTTACGCCTTGATTTCAAAGAAATTTTTCTTTGGAAGCTGAGGTAACGATCGAGTATTGAAGGCAAAAATATGTTTTAGCTAAGTTAGCTTTGTCCAAACTCAGTCCTCTCGATATTATCATTTTTAATTGAATGAAATCTATGCATTAACCCAAAGAAGCTTTAAGTCATGTTATACGTGCATGCATGATAGATTACTAGGTGGACGACGTAACATTCAAAATCATCTGTGTATTCCGATTTGATCTGATCAAGATGACATCCATATCTTTTTCTATGTTTCTACACGAGTTTATTGAACTCAAGAGAGAAAATACATTGTTTTTGGCTTTTTCCCATTGTACATATGATGGTCGAATACTAGTCGACATGTTAGTGTATATATATATATATATATATGCAGTGTTACTAGGTGGACGACGTAACATTCAAAATCATCTGTGTATTCCGATTTGATCTGATCAAGATGACATCCATATCTTTTTCTATATATGTTTCTACATGAGTTTATTGAACTCAAGAGAGAAAATACATTGTTTTTGGCTTTTTCCCATTGTACATATGATGGTCGAATACTAGTCGACATGTTAGTATATATATATATGCAGTGTTAGAATTTTAGATTTAGATTTGTGTAGTTTTTTTTTTTCTTTATTTTCTGGACTATATTGCCGCAATATGAGTTTTATTTTTCAGTCAATATACCACGCTGTTTACTGCAGTTAGAACAGAGAAGCAACATTAACACTAATACACTTATAAATCAATCAAAACCTAAGTAAATTACATATTTCCAACTACTTTATAATCACCTTAGAACCTAAGTAAATTACATATTTCCAACTACTTTACAATCACCTTAGAATTTTGTCTTTCTTTTTTTTGGGCAAAGAGAATTTTGTCTTTCAAAAGTTGGTATTTTTTATAGGCATTACATGCGGTAGTAACAAATATTCCGAATAATATATGTCTCTTCTTCTCTCTTGGTGCATTGATATTTGTTAGACAAATTTCTTCATAATGAAGTGTGACACCAACCCAACGTCTGGAAGAGAGATTAAACATTTACTCTTATATTTTATGATTCCACCAAATCAACTTTACAAACCCACTTCTCGATAAATGTCATATTTTAACATATTCAATTTTCCAAAAGTCCAACAATCCAATTTAATCCACAAAAAAAAAGAACATACCTATAAATGAATTAAAAACTCAAAGGCAGCAACTTTCTTTTTATTCTCCCCACTTGATTGCCAATTGCGAGAGAGAGAGAGATAAAGGTCGTGTAGGTCTTTTCATCTCCTTCACCCTCATCGTTTCTCTCCTCTCTCTTTCTCTCTCTCTCCTTCTCTCTCAGAATGCTCATCAGAAATAATACCCTCTTCGTTTCCCTGATGTGTTTTCTCTTCTAATCTCCGGTGAGAGATAAAGTCAAAACCGAGATCGGAGAAGAAGGATTTCAAATACAGAGGGAAAAAAAACAGAGGAGAGAGAGAAGCTAATCAATCTATGGCCGCCATGACCGAGAAGGAAGCTACGGTGGATCCTTTTTTGGTCGAGGCTCTCCAGAACCCTCGTCATCGTCTCACCAGTTAGTCAATTTCTCCCAATCCCACGATTCGATTTTTTTACTTTCTCTGTGTTTGGGTTGATCTAACTTTGTTCATGTCATTCATCGCTAGTTTTTTTCTAGGGTTTCATAGAATTGGGGAATTATGAGTTTCTCTAATTCTCGATCCTTTGTTGGGAAGGTCTGGTTCAGTTTTCTGGTTTGGCTTTCGTGCTTGACAATTAGATCCATGACTATTAGTTATCCTCGTTTTTGCTCAAATCAGAACAATTCGCTCTTTTAACTCAAATCAGAATCTTCATGATTGCAATTGTCACTCTGATTTTGCATTACCGCCTGTCTAAGCTCAATAACATAAATAAGCATCTTGTTGTTTCTATTGATTGACGTTTAATTTCTATATCTGGAAAGATTCTCTTCAAATGTAATTGATGGGTGATGATAAAGGTTGCCTTTTTTTGTTGGTGTGGTGTGTGTGTTTTTAGTTTTGAGGATGGAGCTCGATATACAGAAGTTCTTTCAAAACCCTGAGCAGCTTCAATTCGAATTCTCGCCTTTTCCAACATCGTACCTGCGTCTCGCTGCACATCGAGTTGCTCAGCATTACGGACTTGTAACCATGGCTTTAGACACTGGCACTGGTGCTGGAGATGGATCCGAGAACAGAATCCTGGTGACGAAAACAGCTGAGAGTAGGTTTCCTTACGTCTGCTTATCCGAAATCCCCGTTAAGCAACCGGAGAACGGTAGACCCGAGGGTGTCAAGATCGCAATCAAGGCTAGACCCAAGAGAGGATCTGGCTTGGACGGTAGCGGATCAGGAGTGCAGCAGAATCTTCTGAGAAGTGTCGAGGAGAGAAAAGAAGAGTACGATAAAGCCAGGGCTCGGATCTTTAACAGCCCTAGCAGCTCCGACTCTGAAGACTCTTCATCGCTACGAGCTCCTCCTCCTCCTCCTTTGGAAGGGAAACACATATGTGTTAGCCGAAACGAGACTGAAGTTCCGGTCGCTAACAATAACCCTCCTATGGATGCTGTGAATCGAGAATCTGGACGGACTTCTCGAGTCGCCATTATCAGAGATAGAGAGAAAGACCGGTATGATCCGGATTATGACAGGAGCTACGACAGGTATGTCGCCGATCCTGCCTACAGGTAAACCTTTTTTCCATCTCTTAAAACGGTGACATTCAAGAAAAACTATTCATGAGTTGAAAAGTAATGCCCTTTTTTTTTTTTTTTCATTTCTTGTGGTGATGTTTGGTAGGTACGTTAGGGTAATGCCGTCTGGCCAAAGCTTCAATCCGATGCCAATGCACATTCCGTTTCACGACGGAATCTTCCCGCCGATGCCGAGAGGTCATCAAGTCAATCTAAACTACGGGCATCCGCTACACCCGGCGTTGAGTCCGTTTACCACTAATCCGGCTGGTTATACACCGTGGCCAAACTCACCGGCTATGAACTATGTGCAGTCGTTGAACGGTTCAGACACAAATCTTTTCAGGTTTTGCTCTTTCACTAAACTGTTGTTTGTTTCTCGCCGTTTGGTTATCTCCTCGAATCTGAGTGATTGCTTGTTTTTATCTTGCAGGCATCCTTCTGCAAGCAATCCCTGATGACGAGTAGTGTTTTGAGTACTTCAATGTCTGTATGAAAAACAGATTCTATAGATATTTTAGCCTTTAGGAGCTCTCTCTGTTCTGTTCCCAACAATGGCTGCTTCTTTCTTATATAACAAGACATCTGCTCTCTTTTCTTTTTTTTTCTTTCTCTTAACAATATATAATTATCGGACTTTGCATGAACCCCAGACGATACTTCAAAGTTAAAACCAGTCTTTGATGATGGCTTTTTCGGTTTTTCCTCTCTGTATGGTGGACCAAAATATTTGATTCTTAAACGAGATCTTTTGTATGGAAAGAATTTCATGTGTTTACTGAAGAGGCGTAATGTTCGCATTTAATTGTTTTTAATTTTTTGTTACATATAAATTTGAGGTGGTGAAGGCTTGAAGGGTCATTTTCGAACTTTGGAGAGATGAAGACAACTAATTTCCCAAATTTCCTAAGCGAATAAATCAAGTACTCTTTTGACCGTTGTTCTCAAGCCTCAAATCACAATACTGGAATGGAGATATGGATAAACTTGGGATTTTGAATCAACAATTGTTTTGGGTAGGGAAGGGACTTCGGTTAACCGGTTGGGTTCGGGTCAGTTAAATCGGGTTTCGGGTATTCAGGTTTGGAGTATTAAAAACCGATCGGATATGTGGTCGAGTTTGGATCGGATTCGGATTTGAATATTCCTGTACGAATCGGTTTTCGGGTTTGACTTAAGGTCTGGGTTTTTTTCCTCGATCACCATTATCATCGAGGAGACAGATCTAGTAGTGGCTAACTTCTTCCTCTGATAACTATAAGGACTGTAGATCTTTCTCAAAAGATGTGGTACCTGTTTTATTGTCAGATTTCGCGACGCCGCTAACTGCTTCAGCAACAAAGTTCTGAGAAGTGGAGGGAGGATCGACCGGGTGCGAGAGATCGTGATAAGAGAGAAGTAGATCTGGCGTTGTTGATTCTCGAGTTTCAGATCTGAGCAAGCGTGCTTGGCTTCAAGTAGCGGTGGAATCCGTCGTTTCTTTTCACCGAAAATATAAATCAGAGAAGATGATGAAAAATGGAGAAATTAGGGGAAATCAGTTGGTTTACGGTTATTGCTTCGGTTATCGGGTTAAACCGAATCAAATCCGAACCCAAACTCAAATCAGTATCCAAACCGATCGGTTATTAAGGCAAACCCAAACCCAACTCGGTTTGGTTATATCGGGTTGAAAAATGGTAAAAGGCTCGGGCCTAGTTTTGAGTTTAGGATTTAGTAAACTTATGGAAAAACCCCACTANTGAAAAAACCCCCCAAAAAAAAAAAAATTTTTTTCTTTTTTTTTTTTTTTTTTTTTTTTTTGTACTTCGGTTTGGTCATTAAATGGCCTTTTTTATCATTTGGTAAAACCTGTGTTCAAAATTTCGTTAATCGCTATTCACTCGGTCGGTCACCGATTAGCGATTTTTCAAAAATCGGTGATAAATCGGAGA